>PVKH010011472.1:0-17751 GCA_004027955.1 Chaetophractus vellerosus
CTGTGAAGATGCTCGCATACCTGGTCAATGTTACGTGTTTGAGTTAACTAAAGAAATAGAATCGTGGTAGCAATGGACAGCCTGGACTGTCATCATGGGCTTCTGAGGGAGAGTATCAGGCTCCCAACTCTGAAGTCTCTGTCACGCTGGAGGGGGGTGTCGGGGGAACATCTCCTCCCCAGTCACACCGCCTTAGAGGCACCTGCATGCCTTCTAGACTGCCTTGGGCCCCATTGCCCTGGGTGCAGCTCTGACAGATGCCTAGAGCACCAGGTTCCCCTGTGATGCACCTGTCTGCCAGAGGACTTCTGAAAGTCAAGAAGTATGTGTGGCCTTACCCACCCAAACAGTCAGTTCTCAGCTGTAAAGTTCTGATTATGCACTTTGCTTATTCCACAAAGGCTGGCTCGGCACCTTCAGTGCAGTACTTTTCCAGCTCATGTGAGGGGAAGAGCCCTGCCCTCGTGAGGCTGATATTCTAGGGCTTCCCGAATGCCATGACCCTCACTTTTCCTCTGCCTTTTTTTTTTTTTTTAAATTCTGGTGAGTACCTTTTTTGAAAGGCATTTCATTGCTAATTAAAATCTCCATCAGAGGGAAAGTTGGACATGTTAAAAAATTGAGTCCATTTGCTACTTTATTTCAGTTCTGTTACAAAGAAATTATATGCAGTTGTGGTTTTGCCTATTAGAAAAAACAGTTTTTACATTATGCTCATATTTCAATTATCTGTGCCAACCCAGATGCCTGTTTCCATGGATAACTTAGAGCTGGCTTCACTTCTGGAGTTTATTCTGAATGGGTTTCATTTTCGTTTGCTTCAATATCACTGTCAAAAGAGAACTGGGAGATTTCCTCACCACATAAATAGAGAGGGGATATATTCTGTAGTCCTTTTCTTCAAAAGGATGATCTAGATAGATGTGTACATATTTTATTTCCCATCACAGCACAGAGCAACACAAGCCACTTCAATTACCTCAGGAACAAGCTAGCGATGCAACTTTATCATTTCAATTTTTCATCTTTTCTCTTTGACTTGATGTGTGTTCTATGCAGTATATCAGTAAAATCTCATCAACCCCAGCCTCATTTAAGTTAATACATCTCAGTCACAAATTAATCTCACCCAAAATGAAAAAAGGAAGTTCACAACAGGAAAAAGCTAATGGTCACAGCCAGTCACTTCTCTGTTTACCAAAATGAAAACCCACAGGCCGTGCTAGGGAAGTTTTCAGATTCTTCAACCAATGTCAAATTGGTATCACATGGGGCTGTAGCTTCCATTTCCTTGGCAATCATGATTCCATGGGGTGGCGTGACCTTCGGGCAGTAGTTTATTCAGCCAGTGAATTCCTTGGTGACCCAATCGCATCAAGGAGGATTGCTCACACAGATTAAAGGAGGATCATGCTTCTCACTGAACTTGGCCTTTCGGTGACACCAGTCTTCCTTTTAGTGTAGGACTTGGAAGAGAGATGGATGCATTTCTATCATTAAGATGGACATGTCCCTTCAAACACCTAGAGGGATCTAGAGTTCATTCCAACGGTAGTGTTATTATTTTACAAGTCCTCCTGCTTCTCATTGAAGGGGAAATTCACTGATATAAAAAAAGTACCCATCAGGCAAAAGCCTGAATCATCATGTATAAAGAAACAAAAAGTCACATTTTGTGATCATGGCAAACTACTACATGTCATAGGAAATAGAAAAGAAAAAAAAAAGGATCTGGATTGTTTGTTTCTTTTTTCTCAGCAGTCCAAAGCAAAGGCCAATGTGATGAGACAATGTTGCAAATGAAGACATTAAAATACAGCTTTGATTGCACCAACTGTTTTTTGTTAAACATAAATTGATCTCCCTTGAGAATTTTGTCAAATAAGTGTAGTAAAAAATGTCATCATAACCAAGGGCACATAGTTACATTTTAAACAAATTTTAAACTGTGGTCATCAAAATGTAAACCTTATTTATAACAAATATATACTTTTTAAAGTTCTGAAGTGGGTTTTGCACAAGATTTTTTGTCACTCAAAGGAAAATAAGCTCTGAACACATTTGTTAAAATGTTGGAGAAATCTGGAAACTAATTAAAATGGTAGATAGTTTGAGGGGCCAGGTTTGTTAAAAAATTTTAATTCACTAATTAAAACTTGAAATCATTAAAAAATAGACATTCTGTGTTTCCTTTCTTTTTTGGCTCAGTAAATGAAGCCATCAGATTAAATTATCTGCCTCAAGTATTATATTCAAGGTTAGCACCTGCAATTAAAATTTCCACCATTTATTTCTTCAGTTCTCCCTTTAATTGTGAAAAATAATTCAGTGGCCCACAGGAGAGATTGGTGCTGGTATCACAGAGTGTTCTTGTTCATTTTTGCATGCCTTTGTCCTCTTCTCTGGCTCTCTCTTTCAACATGAACTTGGAGCAGCTAATAACAACCAGGTTCTTTTTATCTTCTTAGTTGTAGCTTCTTGGATACTTAAACTTGTTGAAGCCTGGGACTAAAAATATTTTTAGACATTTCAAGGAACAAAGTACTGATATATATCTGTATGGCCAAAGAATGCACATTGCAAAATACCTGATTCCAGGGGCAAAATGTAAACACACTTGGGTGATAGAAACACTCGTTCGGTATCAAGGTTCTGACCAGTTGACTTCAATCCCAAGATGACGAACCTGTAGTTCTGCGTTTTTTTTTGTCTTTTTTATTGGTTATTTTTCTTTCAAAACTGGACTTTGAGGTCTGGAATAACAAATGACGGGATATCCTTTGAGAGGACTAGGTTGCACATTTTCAGGGCCACTCTAGGGTCATGGGCCTGGTGTCCGGTGAAGGGCTTTCCTGACCCATGGGCCTCTGGAATGGCCTTTCTGTCAGATTTCTCCAGATTGCCCTCCTGCTGGGCAGTGTTTGTAATCCAGCACAACAAGGATGCAGAAAATTTTTCCATAACGTTGATGGGCTACAGTAACCCCTAAGTTTTAGTAAAATCTCCTCTTGTCAATTCCATAAGGCCCTGCCTCTTGGAAAATCAATCAGAGTATTGCAAAAAGAGCAGTAAAAGGGAAAGCATGGCAATTTGTATTTTTAATTATTTACAACATATTTTTAATCACTTACTCCCTACAGGGCAATGTTCTAGGCCAGGGTCAGCAGAGTTTTTTTTTTTTCTTTTCTGTAAAGGGCCAGATAATACTATTTTAGGCCTTGTGAAATTGCTGCCCAGTTTCTGCCACAACTACCCAACTCTGCCACTGTAATGTGAAAGTGGCAAGGATGATATGTAAACTATAGACAATATGTAAGCCAATTCAGCATCCTGCAGACACCGAAATTTGAATTTCATAAAATTTTTAAGTGTCACAAAACACTGGCCTTATTTTAACTTTTAAAAACCATTTTAAAATGTAAAAACTATTTTGTATGGTGCCTGTTGCTGAACAAAAATAGGTGCTGAGCTGGGTTTGGCCCTTGGCTATAGTTTGCCAACTCCTATTCTAGGCATTGCTGATAGCAAATACAAACACAGCAAAGTCCCTGTTCTGAAAAACTTCATATGAATTGTCTAATCTAATGAAACTCATTAAAAATCGTATTGAAGCTCCTTTTTTCTGTAATTTAGAAATTTCACACAAGCACAAAGTAGAAAAAATCACACATATTACTTGTCACTACCAAAATATAAATTTCAAAATTTAGCTTTCTATAGTTCTAATTTTCCCTTCTCCCTCTTTTTTTCTCTTGTCTGTGATTATATTGTGAAATTTTTTTGCGATGATTGTGATTTTGCATCCTCACTTTTCCCTACCTTATTGTACTATTAAATTGTTTACTTTAACATTTTTAGAGGTTGCATAATGTTTAGAGTTTGATAATATAGTATATGGTATCATGTTTCATTTACTCAATCCTCTATTGTTGCTCATTTCTGTTATTTCACAATTTAACTGATATATGTAACTCTATAATTAATAACTTTTTACATAAATTATTTACATAGTCAGGTTTACTTAGGATAAATTTATTTAACTAGCCCGCAGAATAAAGGATATAAATATTTTTACTTTTATACGTTCTGCCAAAATTCCCTCCTGAAAATTTGTACATGATTTACACTTTAAATAGCAATATGTAGAAATAGCTCTGTAAAATTTTTTTTCCAAAAAATTACCAAAAAGTCAACAGAAAGAAGAGAGTGAAGAAGAGAGAAGGATTCATGCCTTTTTCGTTGTACACCAGTCATAAAAGCCAGAGGCCAAAGGAATTCATTTTGTAAATGAAGTTTTCAGGAATTCCTCTGTGAAATAATTTTTTCTTTTAAAAGTTTCATTTTGGTTTATGATTTATGTTCCTTTCCCATCCTTTCTTTTTCTTTGAGATATGCTTTAGGGTTTTTCCTTATGAGAAATAGCTATTGTCTACATTCTTCCACACTTGGCTAAAACTTTGAGTAAGAATACTTTCTTAGGCTCAAGCTAACATGTTTCCTCCTTTTTCTGTAGAGTTGGAAGGAAGCACTGTGGGCCTTGCTCTTGGACAGGGAATAGAATGCAGCATTTTGTATCTCTTCTGGGCAATGGATTTATTCAAGTTGACTTAGTAAACATTTCTTCAACTCATTTCTATATATTTTTAAAGCTATTTTTTATTTTTATTTTCTACTTTTTCACTCAGGCACAAGACCTTGAACTTCTCTGACCGCCTTACCCCATCCACAGCCGGCGTCCCAGCCTAGGCCACCACCTCCTCCATCCGGACCACCACAAGGCCTGATAAGCACTCTTCTTGCTTCCGTTCTTGCCTATGGGCCGTTCTCCGCATTGAAGCTGGGGTGGTCTGTGTAAAGCAAAACCGAGATCATGTCTCTTCATAGGTAGATTTCCACAGCAATGAGAGCGAAATCCTGTCTCCTTACTGTGGTTTAGGAAGCTCACCTTAATCTGGTCCTTGTCTAACTCTCTGATCTCATCTCCTCTCATTCTCCCCTTGTCCACTCTTCTCCAGCAAAGCAGTCTTCTTTCTGTGTCTCTACTATGCCAGGTTTGTTCCCATCACTTGCCGGCTCCTCTTCCTGGAACACTTCTCTCCTACATCTTCATGTGACTGCTTCCTTCTCACCATTTAGTTCTCAGCTCAAATCTCACCTCCTTTAAGGGTCTGCACAGGCTAACCTGGCTGAAAAAGCATGTTACAGTCACCACTCTTCAGAGCACTTACTAGGAACTGAAACTATGTTACTAATTTATCTTCTTTATTCTCCAGAAGAATGTAAGCTCTATGGTGGCAGACATCTTGTCTACCTTATTCACCAGTACCTGGAGCAGTATCTAAAATGGAACTTGCACCCAATGAATATTTATATTACTGAATGTATTATCATTGACACCTCCTTTTCCCCATAGCCAATCAATCTCCATATCCTGTTCATTTTTCTTCCTAAATACTTCCTGCACCTGTCTCTTTTCAATTGTCCTCCATTTTAGTCTGTTTAAGTTCTCATTCCTGGACTTCTGGATGAACCTCCCAGCTGTTCTCCCCATATTCATTTACCTTTCCTTCCAATTCTTCTAGCAAACTTCTTAAGAGAGTGTTTTGGTCATGCCCTTTTCAGGTTAAAAAACTCCAGTGGCTTTCCATAGCCTGAATGGCCCCTGGGTGAGCCCCCTCAATATCCTTCCTTCAGTATGACTGTCCAGCGGATAGTACATCATTTTTTTTGTGAAGACATCTGTTTTCCTCTGACTACAATGGCTAACCTGTGGTCCAGGACCCCCATTTCCTGGAGCCTACTTCCCTGGAACCTATAAACAGATATTTAGGGAGTAGATTTCTTTCTTTTATTGCTGGGTTATAAGCTGAACAAGTTGGGTCTTTGGAAGACTAAGATCCCTGACCTCATGGCAGTAGCCCATCTTCAATAATAGAAAAAAGATCAAAGCACAGAGGAACCTAAAAGTAAGAAATAGTGCAAAAGTGAGAGGGAAAGAGAGAAAGTAAGCTGATATTATTTGAGCATTTGACCCAGCTGTATCTGAATTTAGTTCTATGCCTTGACTTCTCAATTGGCAAAGCCTATGAATTCCTGTTTTTGATTAAACTACTTTGATTTGTTTTTTTGTCACTTTCAGCCAATATTTCTGATTAATTTGGCTTGGCTTTCAAGCCTTTCTCTAATTTGATCAAATCTCACTGCTCACTCTCACCTCTTTCTTCTACTTTCCACTGTTCTCAACATGTCTTCCTGGTTGTGATTCATACTCCCCCCACCCCGCCTTTTAGTCCTATCCCTTACCATGTCTGGGGTGGCTTCTCCCCTTATTTCTGCTTATTTCTGTGTTTTCTGTTCTTTGAAACTTGGTTTAAATTTTTCCTGCTCCTTGAAGTCTTGGGGATGACTCAGCTCACACCGGTCTCTTCCTTCTCTAAACACCTCTAGCATTTGCTGTTAGTGACATTTTTTTTAAACGTAACCACGTACCATCTTATCTTATTGCTGCTATTAATATTTTATACCATATATCAGGATGGCAAAAATCCAAATGTCTTGTAGGGGCCATGTATGTAATGTGAATGTGATTGGGTCAGGTATAAATGGTGAGGAGGGGTAAAGATATATATCCTGCCTAACGGCATTTCTAATTCAAAAAATTTAAAAATAGTGTGTTGAACAAATGAAGCTTTCAAGGTTGGATCCAGTTCCTGGCCATTTGTTTGCAAACACTTTTATTTATTTATAAGCATTTAATTTTTATGTCTTATTTGTGCAACTATATTTCAAGGGCATCGAAGACAGGGACCTTGTCTTTATACATCCTTTATCTCTTGCAATACCTGCAACACAATAGCTCCGCAATATGTCGCTGCTGGTGGCTTGATGGTGCTGGCTGTGCTATAAGGTCTATTAGCTAAGTTATTTTCCCCAATGCCCCCCTCACCCTCCAACTCTGTCTGAAATTATGTCCCAGAAAGGAGAAATCAAAGTTTGTTGTTCATCTTTATTTTCCTCTGGGGGATGGTCAATATCACATCCTAAGGAATGTCATTTTGGAAAGACATTACAATGTTTTTCTTTAAGAGGGCAAAAGAATTTTCAAGTTCGCAGCATGTTTCTCCTGTCCACATGAGCAACCATTCATCACATTTTAGAAGCAGAAGGGATCTTCCAAGTCATGTATTCCAATCTCTCTCCCAATGCAGAAATGGTGTTTACAACCCCATGACAGATGGCTTCTACGTGAGCATTTCCAGGATTTGGAAGCTAAATCCTTTGCTGAGAAAACCCATTCCTTGTTTGAAGAGCTCTAGTTAGAAAGTCCTTTCTCATAGCTACACAAAATCACCCCCCTCCTTATACTTGTATTGTTTTTCATTCTGTTTAACTCATATGTACCTGCTTATAGCAAACATACACAGGTATTCAGGAAGACAAATGCAAAGGTAATAAAAAGAAAGTGCACCAAACCAAACTCCATTCATGACTTGAATTATCATGACTTCTTATAAGACACATGTATGAAAGATGGACACAGTCACAACTAACTCCCAATTCTGCATTACTTAAGTTTACAGAGCAATTTTGATACATAAAGTTGATGCCCATAACTCTGCAAGCTATTTGTTACTATCCTGACTTTTGTGTCCACTACCACTATTACCTCAGGCTTTCAAAGAAGGGAGGTTACTTCTGCAACTCCACCCTCCACCAGGAGAGAGCAGTACTGGAGGGACCCCTTCAGGTTTCTCTCTACCTTTTATTCTCCCCTCTCTGTGGTAAGCATCTTAAGCCCAAGATCCAGGAGGTACCACTGTTTATCTCATAATTTATCTCCTATTGAGTCTTTTTCAGTTTGTTCTGCTTATATTAACATAGAAACAGATTGATATTTTCATAGAAGTCCATTTTCCTTGATTTTGAAAGGCCGTGCATAATCTCCATATTTAATCAAGGTCCAACTATTCTCTGGAAGTAATTTATTAATCAGCATAGAAAACATTATATGATAGGATGTGATATAATGTAGGATGATAGAATATAATGGTTATTAGTTTAAAATTTTATTTTTCCAAACCTTTTTTCTTGGGTATTATTCTCTGGATGCTTACAAGGTAGAGAGTCAGGACTAAAATACACGACTGTCCAGTAAAGTTTCTGTATCTGAGTAGAGACTTGAGCCTAGTGACTTGGGAAATGCCCATGGACAAATTAGAACCCTTATTTTCATAGCCATTCTGGTAGAAAGGTCACAACCACTTTCACATGGATAATGCTATTAAATGCTGGTTGCCAGTTTTCCCAAACAAATTAAAATGCTGGAATAAATAGTAGAAGTAGAATTCACCCTAGTAATAATAGCCATGCTTTGATGATGTTTCTTGTGGCTACTCTACAGATAGGAAATGGACACCTTTCCCAAAATTTGGTTCAGATGACGAGACTGATGACACCACACATGCACCAAGAGATGGTGAAAAGGTTTATTACACGCAGAATGAAGCTTTCTGGGGAGAGCAGGGCAGGCTCCCAATTGACCCAAAAGTGGCTTGAGAAAGCAGGGAAAAGAGACTGGCTTGGCTTTTATTGTTGTTGGTGGGTAAGGCCAGGGTGAGGGTTCCCTCATGTGGGCTGGAAGTTGCATGGTTTGAAGTTTCTACTGGTACCAAGGGAGGGAGTACCTGGGCTTTCTTGTCAGCTTGCCCAGATGTGGGGCCGGAGGGGAGTAAGGAATGATGGCACTTGAAAGGTGTCAACAGCCAAATGTCAAAAATGGAGTCAGACTTTATTACAATGCTAAGTGGTTTTAGGTAAAATCAGACTTTCATGGACAAGTGCAATGTCACCAGGATGAAAAGTTCACAGACTTCTCACTTATCACATGCTTTTGACCTCTTACCACCCTTCTCTTCCCTCCCTGAACAATCCTTCTGCTACTCCAACCTCAGCAGAAATATAATAGTGAATCTGAAACTTTTGGCATAGACTCTTCTCTTACTAAATTTGGATCCCTGCTTATATATAGCCATGTTTAAACAAATGTTTGTACTATGTGTAAGTGTGTATAGACTGGAGGGAATTCAATTTTCTTTTTTTTTAAATCTTTGGGCTAGGAGTGTGTGTTGACTTTGCAGAACCATGGCAGCCAGTTGTGAATGATGAATAAACAGAACATCTCCCCTGCTTGAGGAAGTGGGAATACTGATGGAGCCGTGAGTGTAGATGCACTTTGACACTTTTCCTACATTTATATCATTGGCATGATTATCTGCAAAGGCTGAGTTCCTCTGTCATGCAGTCTGGAGGGCTGGGCAGTAAGTGGAATGGAATCACAGTAGAGACTCTCATGGGCTGAAAAGTGCATCATTCACCAATAATTATGTTGTACAGACATAGCTCAGAATCAAATTCTTTCTGCACCTGTAAGCTTCAGAATCCATAAGGAATGGATAAAAGGAGGATACTACTTGGAAAGAGATTATTTGATCTTAGATTTTCAACAGTTTTTTAAAAATGCAGATTTGTTTTTTCTATTGTTGTTTGTACTTGCTTCTTTGTGGGTTTCTTATCTTTCTCATGAAAGCGGCTCTGGATAAACTCTGGGCGAGGGAACTACTTCTCACTCATTCCTTATAGTCAAAAAGTATTAAAAATAGAATTTTTTTGTTGAGACAGATCATACCAAGTGATTAAATGCATTTAAAATTAAAGCTTAGTGCAATCCTACTAATGATTTTAAAATATTGAAATTAGAATCTGTCAGCTGCCAGGTGCCCAAAGAACAACAAATCACACAATTAGGCAAAGTCTCAGGTAAAATGTCTTCCATTTCAACTATTTCACAGAGGCTGAATGTATCTGCTGGGCTGCTTAGAAATGAGTTGTAGTCGAGTGTGCCAACTTTGGAAGTACCCAAGATATCCTGCTTTGCTTCAAGATTTAAGGCAAGCCCTTGGCTGACTATTGTTGTTACTCTCACAGAGATTATATGCCAAAATTATCATTCCTGCCAGCATAAATACAAAATGTGAGAGGCTGTTATAGTCTCTACTGCGGCACACTTTTACCATGAGAATTTCAAATCACTGATATGGTTTTACTTAGTGTTGGTATAATGCTTTATACTGAGAGAACTCTGTGAAATTTCCCTTATTAACAATCTTTTGAACATCCCAGTGCCATAGGTTAATTCTCTTAGCACTGACTCACATCTGGGGCCTCAGAAGCAGAAGGAGGTCATTGGACTTGAAGCTCATTTTACTATTTTAATACAAGAATGGTAACTAATCGCCCCAGTGTCTCTAGTCTGTTGTTTAGCTGTCTGGCTTATGCTCCCACAAGTTTCATTATTTGTATTAACTCAAGAGAACTGTGAAGTCCCTGAAAGGAACATTTTTAAAAAAGAAGCAAATCAGAGGAATCTGTTGAGTTCCACGCTCTCTCAAGGGAAATACTCAATTGATTACCTATTATACAGTTGCATTTCCCCTTCACTCTTAGTTCTTTTTTTTTCCTTTCATATAATGCAGAAGGAAAACTTCCATGGGAAGTTAGACAGAAGTTTCATGGTGTTTCAGAGAAAAAATTTCTCTGCCTCTGAAGTATTTGTGGATGATTTTCATTTTGACAGCTCAAAGTACTGAATTTGGGAGCTATAGATCCAAGGTAGAATTTCTTCAAACTTGGAGACAGTCAGAGAAAAGACTAATAGAAAAGTGATAAGAAATGCCCAAAGGAGGACATTTTGTGGTACAGACACTGGTGTGATTAGAGCATCAGCCAAATTTGGACTACGTAAAATAAATAAATTGCAGGGATTTTTCATAGATATGAACTAGAAGCTTTATGAGGAAATCAACTGTCCATGATAGAACATTTTTAGCTGCTTGGCAACAAGCCTTGGTCAAACAAAAAGTATTCAGATGCTTTTGGTGACAGCTGATGTGGAATAACTTTTTATAGTACATGTTCTATCATGTGGCACAATTTGTGAATTTTCTCAAAAAAAGTGACAGTCGACAGAGGCCTATGTTTGTGGACTCCCTCTGCAAAAATAAAAGATCTAGGTTCTATGAGAAATAAAATTAACAACTTATCAACATTCAAAATAGAAACAAATTTCAGTGCTGTTTTTGGGAGGACAAATGAAATGGAGGCTTCCAAACTTTCATAGAACATAATTTAGAAAGCAAAAATGCCATTTATATTCTTTGTTGTCAAGGTCAGAAAGTAGCCATAAAGAGATCTCCAGGAAGCTATAAGGAAGTCCAAAGACTTCTAGGTGAGATGAAACTCTTTCTATATACCCTTTCAAGACTCAGGAGGGGACTTTCTTCTATGTGGCCAGCCTCCCTCCTACCTTGAACTGTCTATCCTTCCTTAGGATATCTGCCATCCTTCAAGGCTCAGCTCACATTCTTCCTCCTCTGGCAGCCTTCACTGATTACCCATGGCTCAGAGTACCCCCAAGATCACCCTCAGGCCCAATGGCCCCCAGGCTACTGCAGCTTCTGTGTGTACTAAATCATCTAGAGGCCCTCCTGGACTCATCAGAAGGACTCGTAGGAAAAGCTGTTATACTCCTGGCTACAGTTGATATCAGTGAAAAGTACAGGTTAGATTTAGCAGAGGGAAAAATTTCTTGGGAGAACTCCAGAAGAAGGACAACTCCAGCTGTTCTTTCCCAGTGGAGTTGTGCAGACACATTTTATTTTCCCAACAATGATGTGTGACAATACACGCAAAATGTAGCCAGCCAGGGAAGCATGCCCAAACCTTGGTGTCTGGGCTTTTTGTTGGGGATAAGTTACATAGGCATGCAGTTCCTGCGTGATTGACGTCAACTGCTCAGACTCTAGCTCCCAGAACAAAACAGCATTTACCATTAATCATATTGTTAGCATAAACTATCTGATCAAACTGGTACAGCATGGTTCAAGACTCTTAGGCAGAATTTTCCAAGGGCTCAGAGTTCATCTCTCAGGAGTGGTCAAGCATCAATCCTAAGGACTGGCCTTTTTAGGAATGTGCTGAGTTTGAGCAATCCAGGCCTGCTAGGTCAATCCTTTCCTGTACAGTCTACTCCCTTGGCCCTTGGCCTGGGCTCTCATACAGCAAAGTGATCATAGTTTTCTAAATGTCTACATTTAGTATAGCATTTATATAGTAAATACAGCAATAGTATCATCTTGAATATACCTAACATTTGGATGAGCCAGGGTGAGGTAAGAATAGACTTAAAGAAACAAGCAATCCGTCCAATAAAACCGTTGCATCCATTCTCATATTTTTATACTAATTTGGTTGCTCACTTCTGCCCTTGATCTACCATTATTTGTACCTTGTGTTGAATGTGTCTAGAACTATTAGCATAGAAATTACCTGACGGTTAATGAAATTCACTTCCTCCTCAGGCCGGTCTTTTTCAATCTGTTTTACATCTTGAGAAGACCTTAATTTGATGTCCCAATATCAGTGTCAGTATTATCTTAAGACTTATTCATTTGAGGCAGTTCAATCTCACCAACAATGCCTGTGAGATATTCCATATGACAGTTTCTTCATGGTCCGATTCAGTTTCATTACAGAAAACATCAGTGAGAATTACAGAGGTATTTTTTTTATGTCTTCCCAACAGAATCTGCCCTTACCCATATACCAGATATTATTTTGGACAGGTGTCATTGCTATTGACCAGGATTCAATTATTTCTGGATTCCAAGTCAGTTGGAGACACAGTGGCTCTGCCTTAGCTCCTAGGCTTGTCTTGAGACGGGTTTCCATTGTGTGCTGTTCCGTAGCAGGGCCCCTTCCTCCTATGAGGACGACACGCATTGGTCAGGCTCCTAATCCTGCGGACTGTACTATGGGACGTGTCTTATTCGATCTATTCTAGGGACGAGGGTAGTCATAGTGCATCCATTTAGATTACAGACACCTCCCGAGAACGTCCATGTTTGGAGGTCGCTAAGAATCCTGTAAGTGTGTCCCTGGATCCTCAGCAACTAGGGTGGGGGCCTTTGTCCCAGGGCTACTTCAACCTCCATCTCTATTAAAATAGTCAAGAAGCAACAGGCCTTTCCCCAGCACTGGGTCCTAGACTATCCAGCATTATTTGTTAAGTCTGCCTGCCCCACTTCGCTAAAGTCTTATCATCTTTCCCTCCTTGCCTTCACTGAGAATTCCTTCTAGTCTGCTTAATTCCTTTGAATGCTACTCCTCAATAAAAGCCAGTTCATCTTGTCTCCTGATGACTAGACAGGCACCAGTCTTGCCTAAAGCCCCTTTCCTGTGGCCAGTGGTGTCTAACCCACCATGCACCTTGTAGCCCTTGTGTAAGAATGGCCTGAGTGCAGTTAGAATGCATGTATTAGACCCAAAAAATGTGGGGCCCCCATACCAGGGTTAGATGAGTGGGAGTCACACCTGGATGTAATATAGCCTAAATGGGTCACAAGCCTTCCCACAGCCAAATTCCCAGGGCAATTCGGACCCACCATGAGAGGCCTGTTTTATTCCCATTCGAAACCCACTGTGTTTTCCTCTCTTGTTTAATAGCTTTCCACTCACAAACAAGGGTGATATTTGTGCACAGCACACTGTGGTATGTCAGGCATACTGCTGCTATATTTTATCCATTACAACCACGGTCCTTTCTAAGCATTCTGTCATCTAGGTTTATGGTTATGCAGTGATCAGTCTGCCAGGAGTTGTACACTGTCAGGACTGATGGCCTGTTGGGGAGTCGTTCCTGTAAATTCCTTCCCAAACGATATCCTTTATAGTAGATGTACCCTGAAAAATAAGAGTCAGAAGGTACTGGCACATTACTAGAATCCCACTCAGGCATCGATGCGAGGTCTAGTACATCATATCATATGGCAAAACGTTTCCCAAAGTGACGGCACTCAGGTTTTCCGGATTCGAATCCAGGCTTGTCAGGGTCCAAAAGCAGAGGTGGTCTCAGCAAACATGTGGCTTCACCCTGTCCGGAATCTGGTAAAACTGTGTTAAAATGCAATACCCTTCTCTTGTTCTGAACTTTTCTTGAAGCACCAATGTAACATTGGATTTCCCCTCTTGCACAAACCATTTTATTCATTCGTTTACCCTCAGCTGCGATTTCTCCTTCTCTCCATTTGTCATTGATTTTAACCCAAATTCTTCTACCTTTGGAAGGGACATTAGGTTCAGCCCCTGTGCTGGTGCAGGTAGCCAACAGCAACAAAAGTCGAGCAAGTGCCTCCCCCCTCAGTTGATTCCCATTCTGATAGGCTAGGGGCACAGAGGTTCAGAACTAGGGGGCTGTCTCTACCACTAAGCCATACAGTTCCATTCCCTGTTGACCCGATTTTGCCAGTTGGATTAGAGGCACTGTAAGTTAGTTATTCGTGTGGGAGCACATTTTCTCATATGTGGTGAGTGCACAACAAAAGCTCCCTGATTGATTGGCATCTGATTGCTTATAGGACCATTTGAATCTCTTGAAAAATCTAATAGAGAGTGGCTTTATTTTTTTACAACCCCTGCCTAAGATGTTCTCCACCCCTTGATCACCTATCAGGCAGACTTTATAACTTTCTGGGATCTTTTCTGTAACTGAGATCAGGTCTTTTGCTGTCACTGTGACTCTTTCAAATACTAAAAACAAACAAACATTGAGTCTAAGTTTAAAAATTATTTATCCCATGCAACTGAGAGCATAACCACTCCCTAGAGTGGGAAGAAGAAGAAGAATGAAATAATAGAATGTTCCTTCTTCCCCATTTGCTTTTCTGGCTTTTTGAAAAGAGGGCAATTAGAGGGAAAAGGGGCTGGGACAAAACATAACTGGGGTTGATCATTTCTGAAGGCAGATGCCTTCATGTGCTAACCTGTCTTGTGGGGTCATGTATGGGTAATTTGGAGGTTCTTCCAAGGGCCACCACATTGCACAATTCCAAAATATTGGCCAGCTAACTTTTTTTGCAAACTCTTTTGTTTTCTGCCTCTTGCAATATATCCCAAGCCCTCTTGCTGTGGGGTGCCTTCACTCTTCTTGGCACCCTCTTGGGTAAGGTGTCTGCAGTGACGGCCCAAGTCCTGCTACCTTCTAGCTATTTGCTGGGCCCAAGGGAAATAGCCATCCTTGCCAGACCCCATGGTGGAAGTTCAGGCTGGCCCACGACTGCCCCCTCTTCCTGTTATGTTATTGGGTGTTGTTGCTTCCCTTCAAAATTTTCCAGAACGGGGGAGCCACAATTTGCTAAGTGCATGTATGCTTCAAACTCAGAGGGCACATGCCAGGTTTGCTCAAGAACCTTGTTGTTGGGAAGTGAATGTGGCTCAAGCAGTTGGGTGCCTGTCTACCACATGGGAGGCCCCAGGTTCAGTTCCTGGTGCCTCCTAAAGGAAGACAAGCAAGACAGTGAGCTGACACGACAGGCTGGCGCAGTGAGCCCATGCAACAAGATAATGCAACACGATGGTGCAATGAAGAGACACAGCAAGGAAACACAATGAGAGACACAACAAGTGGGAAGCAGAGGTGACTCATGCCAATGGGTGCCCACATGGGAGGTCCCAGGTTTGGTTCCTAAAAAAAAAAAAAAAAAAAAAAAGACGAGTGCACAACGAACGGACACAGAGAGCAGACAGCAAGCTTTTTACATGACACTTCTCATGAGCTATTTTAACATCTTACATCAAGTGTTCTTATTCTGCAGGCAGGGAAGGGGTGCCAAGGAAGAAAATTTTGTGTTCCCTTTAACCTGGTACTCAGATACTAATGTTCATACTAATTTAGCAAATTTGGGCATTATTGTATTTGAAAGAAATGGAATAGGGTCAAGATTTCTTAGAGCTTCTTTGGAGATTGTCTAAGTTTCAGTTGCTGCAACCATTTAGTATCCTGTTATGAAGTAGTGTGTAAACCCACCCCAATGATAACTGGATTTCAGTCATTTTCATTTTTATAATTACAATTTTATATTTTTCAAGGAGGGAAGTTTTGGCTATAGAGTCTCAATCATGTCATCATCTCCAGTCTAACTTAGCAACTTGCTTTCTATAACTGTGCTAATAAAAAAATCTGATTCTGAATCCAGGAATTTCTCCTACTGAAGTTGGGTTATGTGAAATTTTATCTTTATTTTTCAAAACCTGTACAGATTTTGGATTGGCATATCAATCGCATACTGCTTCTTACAAGTTTAAGTACAATGAGACCTTAGCTGCAGTGTAAAGAATTAGCATTTGAACCACCGAGCTTGGTTCATACCTGCCTCAGGATGTAAGGACTTAGAAAATTCTCTGAGTGACTCACGTAAAAAGCACTTTGGTCTAAATGAAATGTTATATAGCTAGTTGAGGGTCCCAAATAATAACTGCAATTTTACATTTACTTTCAAGATTTTCTGTGAAAAACATCTCAGCAAATCTTTCTCATGGTCAGAGTGTCCTAGAGAATAGTTATAGAGTTGGTGATACATTGCCAACTGCTTAGATATTATTTTAATACAAGAGAATGATCTCCTATGTAGCAATTAGACTAGAGCTTCTGGAAAGCAGACATTGAGCCTTGTTCATTACTAATTTCCATTTCCTGACAACAGTGCCTGCCCTGTAGTACATATTCAGTGAATGTTTGCTGAATGGAATGAGGCCCCTGAACTCACTAAAACCAAACTCTGCTATAGATGCTTCCACTCATTTGCTTGTCACAAAATCACTATTATTGTAGGTGCTATGATTATCCCTTTTATGGCTGAGGGAACTGAGGCAGATATAATTAAGTAACTTTCCCAAGGTTGTACCACTAGTGAGTGGCAGAGCTGGAATTCAAACTCAAGTTCTGGATCTAGAGCTTGCACTCTTAACTACTATGCTAACCACCCCTCTTCGTAAGTGTGAGTATAGAGTATCCTGTTTACATTGGAGAACTACCTAGCTGTAGCTTCCTGGTGTGCCACAAGATAGAGATCTTTGATCCATCATTGGTCGGCTGAAGTCTTCCAAGACAATGTTTGTGGTCCACAGATATTTTATCAAGAGGCATTTTCTTGACAAGTCATGCTTTATATTATTAACATGAGGCTTTATAATCTATTCTGAATTATCAATTAAATGCATGTGCTTTCCTCAGCATTCTCACACTCAGAATGGTACCACATGTGGGCCCATTGTCTATGCTCTGTCGTTGGCCGTTCTCTACATTAAATGGACATCTTCCTTCCAATATCCCTGGTGACCATGGACTCACACTAGTGCTCACTTGGGAAAAAGTATCTGCCAGAGCCCGAGTGAAAATCACATAGCCATGACTAATAGTGCAATTAAAATCGTAAGGAAAAGAAGTCAGAGGACTGACTGACTGCCAAGATCCTAAGGAGCTAGAAAGTAGAGAAGGTTCAAACACATTGAAATAAGAAAATTGGAGAACCGGAAGAGAGAAAACTGAAAAAAAAAAAAAAAAGGAGAAAAATGTCAAGCTGTTTGGGGCACCAAGAGGAAGTTATATGTAAAAATTGTAAGGAGGGGCTTAAGTATGGCTAGGAACGACCCCACCCCCACTTTTCTGATTGTGTAAGCTTCAGCCACACCTCATTGCCAATGTGTTTTTGTGAGAGACCTCAATAAAGTAGTTATCTCTAATGAATCCAACTTGTCAATGGGCTCTTTTGTCACATCAGGTTTGAGGCCTTCTCTACCCATAATTCTAGTTAGGTAGTTTCAAAATAATTCAAAATGATTGTTATCTCTTTCAACTGC
>PVKH010011473.1:0-17750 GCA_004027955.1 Chaetophractus vellerosus
TGTTCTCTATACACCATTCTTTTCCTTTTGTTTTAATAGGATAAAGTTTTATTCACTGGACCTTCTGTTTGAATTTAGAGTGCATCCTTTTTCAATCAGCTCAAGATTCATAAGGCTATTTCCTTCTTTAACAAGTATCTTAAACTATTGTAATGAGAACTGCCGATCCTGCCACTTCTCAGAAATTGTGTCCTGCATTCTGGCTATTTCAAAATAACAACAATTGGCTCTATTCTCTAAAGGCATGTGGCGTGACAACATTAAAGTTCAATGAAAGAAAGGTAAGGCAGAACAAGTTTATGGTTTTTCAATATTGCATAAAGCTTTTTAACTCTATTTCTGGCTAGCATGAAGAAAGGCATTAATGGGTCAGAAAGATTATATTTTTGACTACTAAGCATATAAGATTATTTATATAAAACTTACATTAAACATTTTCATTTCTGTAGTTTGGTAAACAAATTATGTACTTTTATACAATGGTCTCTTAACATTTTGGATTTTCATGTCTTATAAAAATGTTTAAAAAATGGTATTGTGTCTATTAATTCACAGCTGCTTTGCAAGCATGGCAGTTATGTTCTCCTTTTATGGATTAAAAGTTTGAGATCTAGAAAAGTTAGGTCTGTGATTGAAAGAAGACTGACCTGATGAATCAAAATCTCCAGTTTTGTGCTCTTTTCTAAACTGTATTTTTACAACAAAACGCCTCTATTTCTATTTACAAAATAACAAAAAAATGTTCACAAGTTTTAAAAAAGTACATGAACTTATCACTATTAAGAAATTGAAAATATATTTATTGGTCACTAGATCAATATATAAAAAGAAAAAACTAGATTTACTGAAAGGGAAGGCATTGAATTTCAAGGTTCCTAACTGATATTAAGTTGCTCTAGTTTTTAAACAAACATAACTAATATGTGGTATTTTGGTCATTATTATCCGTATTTTTGCATATGGACATTTTTAATTCAAATGCTTATTTTTCTGTTTAGCGCTAGTGAGCATCTCACTCTATTATTGTGTCTTTCCTCTTCTAAATATTACCATTGATAGTGGAAAGAACATAGGTTGTCAGAAAAACAAAATGTTTTGGGCACAGAATCACAAGGATGAATATTTAATGAGACCAAGGTAAACTGAGGCTTTCCTTTGAATAGTTAAGCTTCAGGGACTTTGTTTTCATTTAATTCCTCTTTCCGTTTACATTTAATAGGTATATATGGGAAATAACATCTCTAAGTGTGTTAGGAGAACAAGGTCAATTATATAATAAAGAATGGCTGAGGATTATAGAACCTTGATAATGCTTTTAGTAATGCTAACAATTCCAGCTCAGTCAGAATATAAATCAACAATCTTATGAATAAGTCAGCTCTGTTCTATTTTCCCTGAGCATTTTAGTCTTTATAATCACTGTTTGTTCCTACTAAGCCAACAACCAAAAATAATTCAGGTATTTGGTTTTCTGACTAATTCAAACACATGTCAACTAATTAGGCTATTTGAAAATATTATAGTAATTAACACAATGTATACTGAGGGGTTAATGTCTTAGTATTTATGATTTTAGGACACCTGTAAAGTTACTGTAAATCTGCAGCACAATAGGACTCAGCATAATAAAAATGTTAGCATGTACAAAATGCCATCAAATGCTTGTGGCCCACTTCTATAAAAAACATGAATAATTCACAATACTATATATGGAATTAGATTTTGCTGCCCTGATTCCATTTAAATAAATGTGTTTATGAGTCACCGATTTCATTTTCCTCTACTTATAAGTGGTGACCTTTCACTTATGAGCTGGAAAGCAATCAACTCTGGGTAGAGAAAGAGATAAAGGAAAATAACTTTAAATATTTATAGTAAACATTTATGATAGCATGTGCTTTAATGATTCCAAACACATTTTTGTTTAGAGGAAAGGAGATGTACACTGTCTATTCACTTCACAAATATTTTTTGAGAGGCTGTTATGTGCCTATATAAACATTTGATGTGATTCCAATGAAAAGTGGGTGACAAAATATTTGGACAAAATATGGATAACCAAACAATATCTATGGCATTTTAATTTTTCATATTTTAAAAAATATGCATCATTAACTCACAGAATGATAGCTGCTGATATGGAGTTATTTTTCCAAATTTTCCACCTACTCTTTCTTTAATGTACTCTACAGTATCAGTAGATATCCATTAAAATGATTTGATAGGACATATACTCACAACTGGAGGTAGTCACAAAAAAAAGGAAATGGCTTACCACTGATCATATCTAGTGTGTACCTATTCTTAATTTTTTTTATTCCCCTTAGAAACAATCTCAGTTTTCCCTCTATATCTCAATTTATTCTGGGGTTCATATCAAGAGCATTCTACATAGTGGTCTATAACTTTGCCTGTACATGAATTACAGAAGTCATGTCACTATAGCTTATGTGTTTACTTGGCTGATGTCCATTTCATGGTAATGTCAGGATAGGCTTTGATTCCCAATTCCTATAGCACTTCAGCAATATTTTCTAAATGATGGATGAGCAATAAATATTCATGAAGTGATTGATCACACCACTCCCTGGTACAAAAGCCTATGGTGACTCTCCATTGCCTCCTGTATATGGTTTATCTAAGCAAACAAAGCACTTAACAGTTGGCCCTAGTTGATCTTTCCAGCTTCATCATAGTCATGCCAGTTCACTCTTCCTAAAATTCATTGATAGTGAATAACTTTCATACTTCGCTCAACCTATTCTGATTTGTCTTGAACATCTGCCTCCCTATTCCTTTGCCTGGCCAATTCCATTCATATTTTAAGCCCTGACTCAGTTCTCATTGCTTTTCCTTAACATTTCCTGGACATTTCTTCCTCTACTTATTTGCATAGCACTTTAGTTTTATAATATCAAACCAAATTTAAAGAGTTACATCTGGTTTGCTATGAGGATTACTGTATGTAGAAAGAGAAGTTTATCTTTCTTTCCTAAAGCAGGTTATTTATTGTTACAGACCTATGTCTGGCTTGACCTAAAGTAAACCTTCTGTCTTCACATTTACATGATGTCTCTTTTCAGTCCAGCAGAGTGAAGAACACAAACCTTGGGTTCAGATGGCTATTTAGATCCGGTCTCCTTTTCTCACTAGTTGTGAATCTTGGATAAGCTACATGACATTTAAGAGTTAGAGTTTTCTTGGTGTCAAATCATCTCTATATCAGAGGGTTCTGGTGAAAGTTAAGTGATATTAATATTATAAAGCCCCTACTTCAGTATTGACAGCAAGTCAGCAAGAAATGAAACAAATTTTAGGTCCCATCATACCAAAAGTGGTGCCTTCAGTGCTTCTATAGATCTCCTCTCTCCTTTTCAATATATAAACATGATTTAAGGCAGTTTTGGAGTCAGACTGGCTAGGAACAGATAACAGCTCTTCCCTTGCCTCTTTGGCTATTTATTTAAACTCTCTGTGCCACAAAATTTTTATAAGGTTGTTGTGAGGATTAAAGAAGCTGACACATATAAATCAGTTGGAACAGCCACAATATGTAACAAATGCAAAATGTGTATTAGTTATTGTTATTGTTTATTTAAATATATCACCTTATTAAACATATTGTATTAATCAAGAATCCTTTAGATGGAATTTTACAGAGCGGTAACTCAAAATAGCTTAAGGAAAAAATTAAAAATAGGAAGATTCCTGAAACTGGAAATGAGTGGGTGAGATGAGAAGATCAAAAGAAGCAATGAGGTGACAATTGCCTTGGCTATTGTAACCAGGACTCAAAGCTAACATGATATTCTATGCATCATCTCCCATCTTCCTTCCCTCTCCCACCCTACCCCTGGTATTTTTTTTTTTAACATCCTGACTTTATTTTCTTCTGGTGCAGACAGACTTCCAAGCATCAGATAACCTATGTTAGGTAGCCACATCTTGTTTCAACCACAGAAGGAAAAATTAAGTTTTTCCCAGTGTCCATATGTCAATACCAGGGCAGAACTCACATGCCTGCTTCTTGGATCAATCACTGTTTACAGAGGAATGGGACAATCTGACTAGCCAGTCCTGGCAATGGTGCTGAGTTCTGTTATCTGCAGACCTTCCAGCACCATGTAGCAATTGGGATCAGGTGCTTTTAACAAAAGAAGGTAAAATGATTCTGTTTGGGCAACAATAATAAATGGCTATTAGATCCACTTTCTAGAACAGAGAGCAAGTTGGAATGGATAGACAATGCCAACCTCATGATAATATCAGCACCTTTTTTTCCTTACCATCCTTCATGCAAGGCACAATTTCTCCATGCTGGGCCACATTGGTCTTTGTTCCACAGATTTAAGTTTAGGATTAAAATACAGTAATTACTGAGAGCACATTGTGAGGAAGGTATGCCAGAGAAGGCACTGAGAAACTAAAGTGATGGTGGCGTTAGGGCAGGGCATGAAACGGTTAAGAATACTCATACAAATGAGCGGCTCCATAGTGTTTCAATATTCCTGATAAATTCAATCACAACTGCTCTTTCTCTCTCCAGAAGAAAATTCACATAAATAATATTCCCCAAATTGGACAACAGTAAATCCAAAGAGGAACATCCCAGTTCGGTTTAAAACATGCCACACAAAGAAGGAAGATATCCAACAGATTTTGCATCAAGAGATATAAAATAGGGGCCGGCTGTAGCTCAATTAGTAGAGCGCCGGTTCCCGGGGCCTCCTCGGGCAGACCTCCTGGATAAGGCAACCCGCCGTGGGCAGGGCAAAGGTGCCGTGGACAGGGCAAAGCCACTGTGAGCAGGGCAAAAGCCCCCGTGAGCAGGGCAAGCCCCCTGCGAGCAGGCAAGGCCGCCAGGCAGTGAGCTGACTCAGCGGGTTGCCACAATGGGGGGAGGAGACAAGCAGACACACAAGAACGCAAAAATGAACACAGCAAGAACAAGCAGAAAGGTGGGGATATATAATAAATAAATTTTTTAAAAAGGATAAAATAATCTCAGGAGAGAAGATCTAACAGCACTGTGGGTTTTGTCATTGTTGTTTTAATGATAATAGATAAGGTGTCATTGCACTTCTTCAGACAGGCACTCAATCAGTTTGTTGATAAGGGGAATTTATTTAGTTTGGCTCTCAATATAGACAAAACAATTGAAAAATATAATCTGATAACAATAATATGCATAGTAGGTACATTGTTAGAAAATTTTCTACATCTCAGTTACTTTGAAAAGTAATTTATTCTGCTGGAAGTATATTGCAGTAAGCCAAAGGAAGTCTGATGTAACCTGGGTTGCAATTCTCTGTGAATATGTATTTGCACAATAATTACCCGTGATTAGGGAAACAACAATAAAAATTCCCATGTTCTTATCAAGGATGCATGTTGACTGGAATTCCCAGTGAGAATGGTCATGACTGTGTTAATATCAAAACTGTTACCATGGACCGTTTTGCTAAGCTTTATTTTAAAAACACCAGTGTCAGAAGACTATCTGAAAGGAATTATTCTAATTCTATCAACCTGTTTCAAGGACCTCACCACAAGGAACTAGTATGGATAATAAAGATGGTTGGTGGTTGACTAGTGATTTTGGCTGCCAATTCTGGGCAGTTGCAGTCATATATTCCAAAAAAAATTCTCTTTTAGAAAGATATGTAGAACAATTAGCAAGTGGAAATTCCACAGACTAAGCCAAGAAAATGCAATTGAGTTGAATTTGGTGCAAAATAAGGTTCGTTTTAGATAAAAGAGGGAACAGAATGAATTTTTCAGAATCTGTTGGGAGTCAAAACAAACAACAATGATTCAGTGGTGGAAAAACATGAAAGAGAAAGGTGTTATTCTTTGACAAGGAAAAAGATGTGGGTGATGAATAGAGTATGATACCAACAAACAGATCAGGGAAGGGCAATGAAAGGGATAAGGTTAAAGGTATAAACAAGGCTGTTTCTGCAGTATTTATATTGTGCTCCTCAGAACACATTGCAATAAAAAGTCTTCATAAGCAGGTTCAGTAATGTCAGTTGTGAGTCATACTTCATATTAAATAGGGAGACAATTCATTGAAAACAAGCTACTAAAACTCAGCCAATTCAAAAGCAAAGTTGGATGCTTAAGCCAAGGCAAGTCTGTGGGACAGAGCTGACAGTAAATGTATGTGTATACACCACTCTGGATAATGGACTGAAAGCTGAATGCTGAAGAAAAATCTTGAGAATATTTAACAAACATCTTAAAACAAAATAAAATTGACAAAAGAGAACATGAGAGAGAGAGAGACTTGATGTCCAACAGATACATAGAAACTAGAGATACACAGATAAGCAAAGGCCCATGAGACAAGAAGCCAATGGACGTAGGCCCCAATGTACCAGGAATCCATGTCTTTGCACTTACAAGGTGTGTAATGGACAGCTGGCTTTTCAGATTTCTCATCCACTTTAATGAATGTAAATACAACATCACTGTAGCTCTCTTTAAAAACCAATTAATCACTTGCATTTAGAGGAATTCATACTGTGAGAGAACTACTTACCTAAAAGCAGAGAAGAGCAAAGCAAAGCAAACAAACAAAAATTAAGTACATATAGTCTTTCTCCCACTGCCCAAACAGGAGTGAATCTGATTTGGTTCTATATTACCAATAAAGTATAGAAGTATGGAAATGGACTCCCTTTTATATGAATGATTATATTAGATACAACTGAAATACTTCTTGGATAATTATACCATGATCGATCCTCTCCCCTCTCCTGCTCCTGAAAATCCCAAAATACTGACAAAAGCTTTTATTTTTTTTAACTTTACAGTGACTGAATATGCTTTTAATGGGCGGTGGCTGATGGACTTATTTGACAAAATCAACACTTGTCTTTTAAATGTCCATAGCAAACAATGGAGAGCTTTTCAAGGTGATAGCACAATATTTAAGTTTGTGCTTATTTTACATATAGGCCCAAATATCAAATTTTAAAGAATATCTTAAACAGATAATAAATGTAGGTATATGTTACAAATATATATTTTGAAATATATTTAAATCCTAAATTTATCTGTTCATCAGATAAAATCTGTTGGATGTCATACAATAATGATGACTTCAAAACATTTATCTTAAATATTTCTGCTACTTAGAACCGTATTTATTCATTACAATAATTAATCCTTAAAGTTCATGCAATCACCTTGCTTCTGGGAAAATCACACTTTTAGAGACTAAATCATATTGGATAATGAAACAAATTTTCACTTAAAATGTTTTAGATTTCTATTTCTCTGAACATGTTTGTTTTTTTATAAACCAAGACAGAGGAAAAATGTAACAAACTGTTACAGAATAAATTCAACATTAAATACTTGAGGTTGTATTTAATTAGAACCTGAGATTTCTTTGTCAATTCCCATTTTGGGGTAAATATATTTTTGTATAGTAACTTTATTTCCTCATTTCTATAAATTTTGTTCTCACATTTTAGCATGAGTATACTGTAACCATTTTACAAAACAAGATTTATTTCCTGAATTGAAAGCAACTGCCCCAGAAGAAGATTTAGGTATTATTTAAAATTTCATGGCTTTGGTGGCTTAAATATATTAAGAAGAATTTTTGTGTTTTCCTGAATGTATGTGGTAGTTAGTCATTCTTTCTGTTGTGAAATCAAAAAGGTGCTACTAAACAGAATTAACTAAATTATTTATGCTTTTAATTCTTTTACTACTGTAACCCTGATAATTAATTACCCTTATCAACAAAATGTTCTTAGCCAGACTATTTCAATATCTCAGGTTTCTTTCCTTTTTTGATGTATTTAATTGATATGATTAATTAAGTACATAAAATAAAATCATTAAAAACCTGATTTATATTGGGAAGTTTTGGCAGCACTAGATATCAGACTTAAAATTGAATATAGAATAAACTTGAGTATATAAACTGAGAGAGACACATAACATCATTCTACTTTCTTTAGCTTCAAACCTCTCAATGCAGTCTACTTTTCTTCATTTTCACAGATACACTCTAGACTGAGCCAGCCCACCTTGAAACCTTTACTTTATTTAGAATAATTGTCCCCATAAAACGTAGGATTCATTATGCCTTACAAGGAAAACTTACGTGTTTGGGGCTCTATCCACCTCTGACCACATTTCTTATCTCTTTTACTCATAGTTTTGAGGCTAGAAAAAAAAAGTCAAACTGAGTCGGCATCAAGGTAATGCCTTCTTCCTGAAGACTGGCATTCTGGCCAGTGATCCTTGGCCCTGGGCTCCCTTGTCACACGACACACATGGCAGCCTCTTCTGGCCTCTCCCTTCTCTTCTGGGTTCCATTGATCTCAGCTTCTTGCTTGCCTTGGCTTTCTCTTTCTGTGCCTGAATATCATTCTGCTTATAAAGTACTCCCGCAATAGGATTAAGTCCTACCCTGATTTGAAGGTAACATCATCACAAGGTTGTACTTACAATGGGTTCACATCCAAAGGAATGGATTAAGTTTAAAAATATGTTTTTCTGGGGTACATAGCTCCAGACCACCATATTACTGGCCTGCAAATGACCAGCCTCTTTTCACTTTTCAAGTTTCAGCTCCAATGTCACCTTCTCAGAAGTATTTTGCTGACACTTCTTATGTAAGGTTGCCTCCAGTTAATCATTGTCTATCACATAACTTTTTCTCATTTTCTAAATAATAATTTAGTCTCCAAAATTATATTGTCAGTCCATTTGTTTATTTGTTAATTACCTGATTCCCTAGAAGAAAAGGGGTTTTGTCTGTCTGGTTCACTACTGTATCCCTGGCTACTAGAACTCTAGCATATAAGAAGCCCTCAGTTAATATTTTTTGAATATGTAAATGGTAGTATAAATAGAAAATCAAATTGGAAGGCAGCATGACTACATGAATTTCAAAAAACATATGAAAGACTTTTTTTAAACTTTTTAAAAGATATTTAGATTACACAAAAGTTACATAAAAAATATAGGGAATTCCCATAGGCCTGTTCCCCACACCACCCACATTTACCCACATTAACAACATCCTTCATTAGTGTGGTACATTTAAAAGAACAGAAATGAGGATTCCTGGTACAGGATCGTAGTACCCTTGAACTTCTCATAAAATACATTAAAAATAATGAAAATGTCAACATGTTAGGAGACAGTGCTCCATGGGCTTTTTGCACAGCTTATGGCAGCCTTTTTCCTATCTTTACAAGGATTCTTGTGTAAGAATAGTCTTGGAAGCTAGATGTAGTATCTCCATTTGGGTCAGAAGGCTGATTTGTTTGTTTTCCAGGATAATAAAGATTATGTCTCCCTCTAAAGCAAAGGTTTGGCAGGTTTGCTAGGAGCCCCCTTTGTAAGACTGGGAATTGCCTAAGCTCAGGGTCCTCAGCTGTGGACCAAACCCACTGTTTCTGCCACGTCCGCCTGGGCCTGCCTCCTCATGGCTCCCATGGCCTTGTCGAGGAAAGAAAGCAATGCCAACACGAAGCTCCTGCTGCCTGCAGCATCCTGAGAAATAAAATCCACTGCATGTGATGCCAGAGTCTCATGCCTTCTGCCAGTATCTATGAAACTGTACTAGGCTAATGTGTTAGCTTGCAAACTAAGTAATCGAAATTTTCAGACCCTTTATAGTTCTTGGCACAACAGTATAAATTGATGCCTTTTTAAAAAACGACCATATATTATAATGCAATGGAGATTTCCATTAAATATGCCACTAATTGAGTGGTTTGAAAAAACACTTCCTGGGGTTATACATTCCCCGAGTCAGCAATGATGACCCCTAACTCTCCTATTGTCTGCTGCTAACCTGGGTTACTAAGGCCCTACTGATCCCCAAATTCATATAGGGATTATTTCTAAGCAGGTGAAAACTTGAAACAGGTACCTTTCCTCCCCACATTCTCCAAATTCACTTTAAAAAAATCCACCAAAGATTTTATGAGAGTTAAATGTATCCATTTTTAAAAAGCTCTGAGAATCTTGTCCAGGGCATTATAAACACTGGGTTTTTAAAAACAAACAAACAAAAAAACACATAAAACTACTTTTAAAAATGTAAAAACTGAATTTGAAAAAGAATGGAAATTCTGCAATTATAAGCTTTTCTGGATATTTGAAATCTTTCATTCAGTCAACAAACATTCATTAAACATTTATATTGTACTTATGTCACACCATGGTTTTGTGCTGCATAAAAACATGAATATGACTTAATTCTTAAACTGGCTTTCCTTTCATACTACAAATAGTTATTTAACAGCCACTATGGACTGGGTATATTGTAGGTATAAGATATTTGGCAATGTGCAAAGCAGACACAACTTTTTTCCTCAAGCAGTGTAAATTCTAGTGAAGAGACTAGGGATAAGGCAAGGGGAGGAGGTGGCAGGGACCCAGATAAAGAAATAAATGTGTGAAAAACATATATTGCCAGAGGGTGATAAGTAATTGGAAATACTGGGAGGATGGCTGTAATTTTATATTACATAGCCAGGGAAGCATCATTGAGCTTCAACATCTAAAAAAGAAACACAGACTTCTAATTGAGTAAGTGCACTAAATAGGCAGAAATGCAGGGTGATCTACCAATTCCTTGTTGGAGCTGGAGAAAGACAGCTGGGGATTAAAACCCTAGCTTAATATCCTTGCATCACTACTCTAGAAACATAGTTAAGATACATAATGTAACTAGTCCCTACTATACAAAGTTCACAGATCATACCTGGTTTTCAGTACTGCTTGTAGTGAACCCCTGATGGTGCAGCTGCCCCGGGGGGGGATGTAATTCTATAACACCTGACAAGATAGTACAAAAGATGGGTAAGGGAAGAAGGGGGTAGCTTCCCTCCAAGTTCCTGCCTACTTCAGCTTTGGCTTTTATAACCGAGCACGGTCCATGCATGGAGTGCTTGGCAGCTGTCCCTAGATCTTAAGAGGTGCATGAAGCTGCCGTTGGCCTGTGTGTGGCTTTGCTGCCTTTGAGCCCTTCAAAAATAAGTAAAAGGATAGATGGTAACATAGGAGGCCTTTTGGGGCTTCTTGATGATTCTGGTTCTAGGACCAATTGGTATTAAAGTAAAGGTTAGATGGAACACAAAGGGGGAAGAACAAGTTGTCATGAATATCTTCAGAACTTCAGAAAACACTTACTGAGTAGATGTTTACCAAGAACAAAAGGCTTATCTGCTCAGTTTGGAGGAGGAGCAGCGTTAGCAAAGCATAAAGTTGTTAAACTAAAAAGTGCAGATTGGGAACTGGGAGGGGTCCAGCAGAGACAAAGCACAGGCAAGTGTGGCAATCTGAGATTATTTATGAATTCCAGAAAGAGAGATTATGTTTGTAAACTGGTCTGTTCCTCTGGGTGTGCTCGCCTTTGATTGTATTAGATTCAGCTGAGGTGTCTTTGATTAAATTATGTCAAGACTAGGACTTTGATTCGACCTCATCAGTAGGGTGTAACCCAGGGTTGAGTCCCCACGCCCTTGGTGGGCTATATTCCTCACGTGGAAGAGGTCACGGAAGAGGAGACATGGTCGTTTCAGTCCTGCCATGTGACAGAGAGGAGAAGGCTCAAACAGCTAAAGCCTCGGGATGAGAGACAAACCCTCTGCCAGCCTGTAGCTGAGAGTGAGGAAGGCTGAACCCTCGCAGAGATCAGCAACCATCTTGTTTCAATACATGGCAACTGACTTCAGTTAGAAAGGTACCTTGAGTTGGACACTTTAGGGTCTTGTAACTGTAAACTTTTACCCCAAATAAATGTCCTTTATAAAAAGCCAACCGATTTCTGGTACTTTGCACCTGCATCTCTTTGGCTGACAAATACAGCAAGAGACACAAATCTACAGATTCAAGAGGAAAATAGGGGCTGTGGCAATTGAGGGTCCTTTAAGGCATTCTAAGGTTTCGTTTACTATTTGGTAGCCATAGGATATCAATTTATTTGAACAGCTTAAGCTTAAGAATTTGATGATCAAATTTGTTTTTTGGGAAATATATTCCAGTAGCTAGAGGATATATAAGTGTTTTCCTTTTTAGTGCCTGGAGAAGATCATTTGAGACACCATTAAACCAAGGTATTATAATGCAAAGCATTTGTTTCATTGTGCCATTTGGAAATGGGAAGTTTGCAAATGATTCAGTGCAGAAAACAAGGAAATAAATATGAAACTTTTGTTAAAATGAGGTACATTTATCCAGTGTGGTACTGTGCTGAGACCTTGATATGAAAAATGTGCTCCTAATCTAGGGTATGCATAGAGAGAAATTTTCCCACAGGCATGCCAGGAGACATGGGCAAGGACGCTTACTAAAGCATGGCCAGATTTAGCATCAAAGTGTCCGTCAGTAGGAGAATGGATAAATCATTGTGATACGTTCATACAGTTGAAGCAAACTATAGAAATGAACAGGAAAGAGCTCAAAAACACAATGCTGAGTGAAGAGTTAATTCACAAAATGTTTCATACAGATTGAAAGCATTTATGTATATTTATAAAGACACATAGCAATGAAACACATTATTTATGAATACGTAATTTTGCAGTAAGTAAGAGTATGCAAACATGGTCTGATAAGATACTAAATTCATCACAGTGGTTGCCTCTGAGGCGGAAAGAGGGGAAAGAAATTTGAGATGGGAAAAAAAGGAAAGGCTTTCTATTTTATCTTTAAGTCTTGCAAAAATGACAAAATAATAAGTGTAGCTAATTCTTACTGATGATTACACAATTTTTGATTTGCTGTATCTTTCTATAACCATTTAAATTATTCAAATTTATTTTTAAATAAACATTCCTCATCCATAATCCCTTATATTTAAATTATACATTATAATTTGCCCTGCATATATATTTGTTGCCTCATAACCTGTCTGTGATGAAGATGGGGAAAAGTCAGTGTCTAGTATTTCATCAACTAAGGCTCAGAGTGGTAAAGTGCCTAGGTCCAACTTTTCTTACGATTATTTAAAGGTGTGGAAATTCAACCCTGGCCTTTTGGATTCCAAAGCAAGTGCCCTTCTCCCTCTTCCACTCTGCCCCTCCAATCATTGTGGGAACCTGTAATGGACTTAAACAGAATCAGGCAAAAAACACTTCAAGAATTCCAGTCTATCCCTCTTGTTTTTCCTACTCTACCTTTTTTGTTCCATTTTTTAAGAATCTTTGAGAGACACTATTACTGCAAATATTCACGCTCTCGAGTTTAGCCCATCGCACATGAAGTGGTAGATGAGGCCTCTGCCTGGCTTTGAATTTCAGCTCTGCCACACTTTTCTGCCTAAGTTTCCCTGTGGGTAATACAGAGGAAGACAGTAGTACCTAGGCCATAGTTTATGGAGAATGAACTGGTTAAACATTCAGTATTCAGAAAGGGCTTAGCCTAGTACTGGGCACAGATGAAGCCCTCAGTAATGTTAGTTCCTATTGTAACTACTGCAACCTAGGTTGATAGAAGAGAGCTCCAGTGTGTAAAACTGTCAGGCCAGTAAGGCGCAGGTCTTGAGATTAATCCCTCGGTTAGCTAGTTTATGTTCTCTGTTTAATAGCTATCCACATCAGGCGTCTTAGAAGGATGGAGCAAGACAGACCATAAATTGATTAGTACAAACACACTGGCACTGCTACAAAACATGGCATATGCTTTAATGAATTGGAGCTTCGTTTCTGTATACATTTTATTTTTAAGGAAAAAAAAAAAACAATGCAGTATAAAAGAGGGAAGGAGAAGAGTGATAAAAGCAGTACCAAAAAGCAGCCTAAATAAAACAAAATAAGAAATCTCATTAAATGTAGTGGCCAGTAGATTTTTTAAAACATTACAAATCTATTCTGTAGTATTTATCATAGAAAGCACCCCAACATATTCATAAAATCATGAAAGATGCACACCTCCATGCATAAATGCATTGCCTAAAGAAACCAACTTTTGCCAATGAAGGCAAAACAAGTTGTGAAACAATTTTAATGCTTTAGAATATTCTGTAATAAGAAATAAGTAGGGATAGCCAGTAGAAGTACTCATCACAAATTCCTTCATTAGAATTAGCATTAGAAACCCAAATGCAAAAAAAAAAAAAATCAATGATATATGTTTAAAGATGGAATCAATAGTTAAATTTTTAAAAAGTCTGTACACATTGTTTTTAGTACCATTGTAGAAACGATGTCACTTTTATCTCACTCTGATCTTCAAAAGCAGATGACCTTGTTTAGGCTCAATGGAAAATTTTCTCATGAATTTACATGGCCATGTTAGCTATATAGTGTTGATTGCAAAAGATATAAAACCAAATATTGCCATAAAACAGCCCTTCAGGCACATTGCCTTTTTTTAAAACTCTTTTGCATAAAGATGGACTGCACATTGTTATGTGCATGTAAATAAACTTCCAAATTCAAAGAAAAGACTAAAGTCCTACTTGGGTTTCCTAGAAGTCAAAAAAAAAAAGCATAGCCTACAGATTAATCTCACAAAGCAACTTTAAGTGAGGAAGAAAAAAAACAAAGCATATCACTTGTTCAAAATTAGCATTTTGTTTGTTTGTTGTGTATTGCATGCCGTTTTAAAACAGATGCTTGTCACCTAAAATATTCTTTTTATATAAGAAATACGGAATGTATCTTATTACATTTGGTTTGGTGAAAGAAAAAGATGCAAAATACTCTGTTTTCTCAATAATTCCACATGTGAAAAATATAAATAAAAATTAATTTAGGCAATAAAATACTAAATTATTATATGCTTGCTCTTTATTTCCTCAGAAAAGAAGAAATATCCTCATTTAATATATCTCTGAAGTTTCTTCTGATTTCTATATGTCTTTTTTGTATGTGTGCCATGCAAATTCATGTATTTCATGATTCTTTGAAAGATTTGCATATTTTATATACAAATAATTGTGGACTTAGTATTTTATATTTTATGTGATTAGAGTTCAATGAGTTATTCTAATCACAATTATAGGATGATTGGCTGAAATAAAGATGCCTGTAGGTAATTCATATGCATTTCATTTGCCTTTAGTACGATAAAATAGTGACTGTGCAGACATTCTGGTTTTCTCCCTTCCAACATGTTTTGAAATAAAGACTATTTTACCTCATACTACTGGAAGATGTACTAGATTGATTTTCTTCTAGTATTTATCAACCACTAAGAAAAAGCATTAGAAATGTACTTCATCTATTAACTTTGCTGTGTGACTAAAGACTATTAAAATACCTCTCTCGGATGGTTGCATTTTAAAATAATAATAAGGGACTGGTTCTTTGGCAAAGGTGTTCATCACTGATGTTAAATAACACTGAAGAAGTTCCACAGAAGGGTCTTGAGGAACGGTCACTCCAGAGACACAGGAGAAGCTGAGATAGTGGCACTCCAGGTCGCCTGTCCACTTGAGCCAAGGTGCTTCTACATGTAGCTCTTTTTCATATATATTTTATAAAATGGGAATAGTGATCTACTAGTAAAAATGTCTAATACCACTTTTCTCCATAAACACTGAGTTCTCTCCACCTAGATCAGTGAATTGCTTTCTATTGTTTATGAATTTGTAAGTGAGGTACTAATAGTAATAATAATATAAAAACTAACAGGATCTGTCTTCTAAATGCAAGGAACCCTTCCAAAGGTTGTAACCAGGTTAATTAATTTAGATCTCACAGAAACATTATTAAGCAGTTGCATTAACATACCCCCAGATAGTATATCTGAAGTGTTTCATTAATATTCTTAATATATTAGGACCTGATTCAGAGCCTTCAAAAAACTAACAAGCTCAAACTGCTTGAGCTCATTAATATTCAATTTTAAATTTAAACACCATCTTCAGCTAGTAAGTTAGCAAATATCAAGATTTGATAGTGCTCTGTTCAGATGAGAGGAATCAGATGAGAGGAAGATAAAAAGAAGATTTTCTGAGTTTTGGTGGGAGTAGAAAGGAATAAGTTTCTGGAGAGCAATTTGTCAACAAGTATCAAGAGCTTTAAAAGACTTTATGCATTGCTATGCTTCCAGGAATTTATCCAAAGTAAATCATCAGATTTACAGCTATTTAAGTACATGGTTGTTTATTACAGTGTTAAGTGTAATTTCAAACTAATTTGAAACAACCTAAATAAGGAAATGGAAAAGTGAAATATGGAGCATTCATTTAGGAAATATTATGGTAAATTAAAATAATGTTTATTTCTAAAATTTTAGTTTTTTTGGAACAAATCATAGTGTCATACAATGAAGAGACATTTTATATACAGTCAGATCTCAACTGGATACAATTGTGCATCCATACACATACACACAAACAAACAAAGTGACTCCAAATTTACTATAAACCATCTGTCAGCTCAGAGCTAACTGCAGATAAAATTTTAATTTGAATAGAACTCCCACTGTTATGTCCTACAACTAGTCCAGATTATCCTGCTCCATAGAGCTATTGCAATTTTTTCAAATTCTGTACAGCCTAAGAAACTAGAACACACACACACACAAAACAAACACATACCTAGTCACCCTCCCACCCCATGTAGCCATACATACAAATATTGGCACATTCCATTTTGAATACTTGGATTCAAATGCAGCTCTTTATCCTTGTGCCATAGTCTTTTCAACTAAGGAAAAGATGGGTGGTTACTGATGCAAAAAGCAATTGCAACAAGATCTCAGCATAAGCTAAATAACTGAGATGGATTATTTTCCTTGTCACTTTTATTCTTGGGTTAGTACTTTACTCCTAATATCTTAACACTTGTGTCCATTTCTGATAACAGATAATGAGGCCATGTCAGCAGCCCATCCAGAATCCCCCTCCCTGTTGTCTAAAGTTAATCTCATCTTTTTATCTTATATTGCACAATTTGAGAAACATTTTAAAACATTCATGGACTGAATAACGAATAATGAACAGTCGTTACTTTTTTTGTTTTTCTTTTTAGGAGGTATCAGGGATTGAACCTGGGACCTCATATATGCAAAGCAGATGCTCAACCACTCAGATGCACCCACTCCCCTTCAGTGTTACTTTTAACAAGATCCATCTAGTTCTTTCTAAACTATAAAAGCGATGATATAAGGGAGGAGGTAGAAGAGGTATCAGAGATCCTCCAGGGCAGGGACTCTAGCCCTGTACACCACCTCACCATCAGAGCACCAGCTTTCTCGCTTATTTAGGCTTTCTCACTGGGGAAGAGGCATCAGGGCCAGCACAGCAATGGCAAGAAGAAAGTGTCTACGAGATCTTGAAAATATGGAAAAGCTACATGTAACATTTTAGTTAAACAAACAAATGTACAAATGAAAACAATAATGTTCTAGTCAGGGTTCTCTCAGGAAACAGAATCAACACAAGATCTCTGTTAAAAATATAAGATTTTATAAGAGTCTCTCACGTGACCGTGGGGATACACAAGTCCAGGTTCCGCCGGCAGGGGCTCCGATGAAAGACTGATGAAGGGTCCTCGATGAGTTTGCTCCGATGAAAGACTGATGAAGGGTCCTCGATGAGTTCCTGGGAGAAGTTCGCTGTCAAACGACAAGCTGGGAAATTCTCTCCGAATGTTGAAATCAGTTCCCTTTTATAAGCAGTCAACTGAATGGATAACAGTGTCATCCATTCTTGATCCAATCTTGCTGATTGATGCAGATGCAATCAGCCATCCATGCAGTAAACTCAATTAGCCCCAGGCTTGCTGGACCCAACAGCTGGGCACAATTACCTGGCC
>PVKH010011474.1:0-17749 GCA_004027955.1 Chaetophractus vellerosus
AATAGAGAGAGTCTGCAACTGCAGGCAACATAGTCCCATCCATCTGCCCTATGGGATCTAAGCCCCCTCTCAATTAGAGGTGGAGTGAGCATCACCATCCCAGAATCCTCAGGATTGAGGAATGAATAATGGACTAGAGTAGACTTACTGGTATTCTACTACAGACTTATTGTGATTCTAACAATGGAAGAACTGTTTTCATTGATGTGGAGGCAGTGGCCACTGGAGGTTCTGAGGGGAGGGAGAGGGAAAAACAGGTATAATTTGGGGGCATTTTCAGGACTTGAGCATTGTCCTGAATATCATTGCAATGACAGATACAGTCCATTATATGTCTTTTAATAACTCACACAAATTGCGGGAGAGAGTGTAAACTACAATGTAAACTATAATCTACGCTTAGTAGCAATGCTCCAAAACATGTTCACCAATTGTAACAAATGAACCACACTAATGAAGGATGTTGTTAATGTGGGAAAATGTGGGAGGGCTAGGGAGCGGGGCATATGGGAATTTTCTATATTTTTCATGTAACATTTATGTAATGTATCTTTTTTAAAAAAATTTTAAAGTATACATAAAAATAATAATAATACTCTTGTTACTTCAATAGCCTTCTTAAAATATAGTGGCCCAAATTGGGCAAAATACTTCATGTAGTCTGACTAGTGTAGATTACAGTGTATCTCTTACCTTTTCTGTTTGAAACATTATACTTTATTAAAGGATGCAGATTTTGCCTAACTACATTTCATATTGTTAGTTTAAACTCATCAATATGTTCATCATATTTTCAGCCATATATAAAACTGATTGATGATGGGCTTCTTTATTAATTTCACAAAATGTTTTAATATTATAATATACCTCCACATGGTATTGGACTTTAAGAAATCAGGGGCAAATGATCAATGGAATAAGAATTGATACTTTAAAATAAATTATTTTATGAATAATTCAGCAAAAATAACAAAGCAGTAGGTAATATTTCATAGCTGTTATTTGGGGATAATTGAATATTCAGATAGAGAGTAATTAATTTGGATTTATATTTTGCATTGCAATAAATAAGTGAATCAAAATGATAAAATTTATGTTTTAAAATAGGGAAGAAAATGTTTAAGCATATTTAAATTCTGGAGAAGAGAGAGAAGCTTAGGACCCCTCAAAAAGTTAAGAATATTAGAGAAAAAATGGATACGCTTAAACCTATAAAGATAGATTTTTGTAAGGCAAAATGTAGTAAAATAAAAATAGCATAACAAGGAAGACATAATTGATAAACATAACTGATAAAAAGTCACTATTCAAAATGTAGAGAAAACTGAAATTAATATATGTGGTCATTATACAAATTCTACTTAATAAATAATCAAAAGTTGTACACAAATGGAGAGATAAAGAAAGTAAGGTGGTATTTTAGGAATCAACCTCCATCCCAGTAAAATTAAAACTTCTTTAAATAACGTTAAAGAATCATTGCACTTTTAATGAAAAAAATATATATGTGTATGTTTTAGTCAGCCAAAGGGGTGCTGATGCAAAGTACCAGAAATCTGTTGGCTTTTATAAAGGGTATTTATTTGGGATAAAAGCTTACAGTTATAAGGCCCTAAAGAGTCCAACTCAAGGTTACATTTTTCACCAAAGTCTGTTGCCACATGTTGAAGCAAGATGGCGGGCGATGTCTGAAAGGGTTAAGACTTCCTCTCTCTCATAAGGCTCCATGGGCCCAGCTTCTTCTGATCTCAGCTCTAGGCTGGAGGCTCATTTCTTTCCAGGCCTTCTTAGCTGCTCAGGACTATGGTTCAGCTGCAAACTATCAGGTGATTGGCTCATCTCTTTGGAGCCCCAGGATCAAGTTCTTTCCTCTACCGAGGAGCCCTCTCTATTCCCGTGTAACTTCTTCCATGTAAGTGTCTATTTATACAGCCCACCAAGGGGGCAGGAACTCAACTCTGAGTCACCCTAATGACATGGTCAAATCAGAGCCCTAATCTTGATTTAATTAAGTAAACGTAAAACCTTTGAATTTATTACAATCAAAGGGTATCACACACAGAGGAATAGACCAGCTTACAAACATTATATCTCTTTTTGGAATTCATAAATACTACCAAACTGGTACAATATATATTTAAGAAACCCCAATGTTGGTGAAGATACAGGAAATGATAGTCTTAAAATTGTTTATGACACCATTAATAGAGTCAGTCCTCCAGAAGTAATCTGGCCTTAAAACAGGCTTATGTCCCTTGAATAGCTCCAAGTCAAGGAATATTCCTCAAGAAACAAGCTGAGAGGGTAAAAACAAGAGTGTCTATTTATTCTGAATTAAAAATTGGAAACATTCTAAATGCTGAAAAATAAAGGAATAGTTAAGTAAGTGGGTTATTAATAAAATGCCATAGTATGAAATGATAGGTGAACTCTTTCAATGCTGAGAAATGCTTAAAATATATATTAAGTGTAAAAGGATGATTATACACATAAAGTAGAGATGCCAGCTGTTTTGCTGCTCTCATTCTTTCCCCCAAAGACAAAATGTGAACTCAGAGAGGGGACATTAAGGTTTCAGGTCTGATGGGCAAAGCCTTAGAAACATTAGTTGGAATGTATATTCATGGTCAGGGGTCAAATTTGTCACTCAGAAGTATTTTATTTGGCTGAAACAGCTTTTTAAAAAATTTTGCGTTGTTTTATTTTATTTCTACATAGTTTTTGAACTTATTAACTGAGATATAATTTGCATACAATAAAACGCACAGATATTAAGTGTTCAGCTTGATGCAGTTTTGCCAGTGAATAGGATATTGAATATTTTCAGCACCCTAGATGATTCCTCATGCCCCTTTCCACACAATTCCCCACCCCAAGAAGTCATCACTATAACATTTCTATCACCATCGATTGGTGATATTTATATAAATAAAATCATGCTGTCTATACTCTTTTGCATCTGTTTTCCTTTGAATCAACATAATATCTGTGAATTCACACACATTATTAGGTATTCTTTTTTTACTTGGGTAATATTCCATTGCATGAAAAAATCATATTTTAATTATCCATTCTCCTATTAGTAGACTTTTTTGATTTCCAGGTTTGGGTATTTATAAATAAATTTGCTTTAAATATATTTTGGTGAACATACACACTTATATTTTTTGGATATATGCTGAGGGTATGCTTGGGAGTAGATGACAGGGTGGTGGGCCATGTGTATGTTTAGATTTAGTAGGTGTCAGCACATCATTTTTTTTAAAGATTTATTTATTTTTATTACATATCTCCCCTTCCCCCCCGTTGCGGCAACGGGCCGAGACTTGGTCACTGCGCAGACGCAGCTTTCCCTGCTTGTGGGCGGCTTCTGCTTCTATTCACGGCCGGCTCTTGCTTCAGTTCGCGGGTGGCTGGCTGCGCTCCATTCGCGGGCGACCTGCCCTGCCCGTGGCGGCTTTTGCCTGTCCATGGCAACTTCTTGCCCTGCCCACGGCGGCTCTGGCCCGCCCATGGCGGCTTGCCATTCTCAAGGCGGTCTGCCTGCTAGGAGAGGTCCCCGGGAACCGAACCCAGGGCCTTCCATGTGGTATGCCGGCGCCCTATCCACTGGGCTATCGAGCCGGCCCCTCAGCACATCATTTTTTAAAAAAGGAATTATCATTGGCTTTGTCCAGTTAGTAATAATAGGCTCCATCACTCTTACTGCCTTATTTATATTGCTTGATGCAGAAAGGCTTTGTGTTATAATTCCTAATAAAGAAAGAATTTAGCAAACTGATTTGCCCGAATTGTAAGCATCAAGATTTCAGTGGTAATGAATTTTAAGCATTTTTCCTAAAAGAAATATAAACTTTTCCAAGGACAGTCAACCCATCTACTTAGGAGCAAGGTTACCTCAAAGTCAAGAGCAATTGTTGTTTTTCACTTTCCCAATGATGCACACAAAGCAGATGCAGTCTTCTGCTCACAAGCCTTTCTGTGGCAGTTTGGCACTGGGTCTGCGCTCCCTTGGCTCTGGCACTGCCTGACCAGCCAGTCTAATTGGCCTTGCTCACTCTTTATACTGCCACAGGGTTCAGCATAGGCCAAGACAATCATCTTTGCGTACATTTCTACTGCAAGGATCTTTCTTTTTCTTGTATTTCACTTAATAAAATTAGTCATCATGCCTGGTGGATTAGCAGCAGCAGCTCAGCTCCCTTGGATTTACATGAATTTATTCTCAGTGGAGAGATCAAGAGGCAATTTATTCAGCTGCTGGCCTTGTTAGGCGTTCCCATCATCTGACCCCGCAGCTCCCTCTGAATAACATGTTTGTGCTTATTTATTATTTGGAATGATTGCTCCCACTTTTGCAGGCAGCAGCTAGGAAATCAATTTTCAGATTCTAAATTTTTCTGGGTTAGAAAGCAGGAGGAAGAAAGGGAATAAAAGATAAAAATTTTTAAGTGGGATCAAAAGTTAATATCTTGGCTGATCACTTCTCAAGTTCCAAATCTTGCCACAGTCATTATCAGGCTACTTCTCTGAGAGATGAGACCTGAGTTTGGATAGACTATTGGTAAAATGTGCATGCATACTAAATAAATGCGAATTTCATATTTTTAGGAATTAAGGATGTAAATATTGTATTATGTCTTTCATCACTATAAGATCTGTCATCTTGTATGTACAGTGACATTTTCTTCCATTTATTCCCCCAGTGTCTTATTTTTTCACTTAATCTTCAAAGAAGCTTTAGATTAAAAAAAAGTCACAGACAGAATAGAGGGGATTCCCATATACCCAGCATCCCCCTCCTTTTACCCTTTCCCCTATTAATAAATCTTACATGTGGGTGGTACATTGTTACAATTGATGTACAAATATTGAAACATTGCTACTAACCATGGTCAAGTATATACATTATGGTTTACATTTTGGACCATACAATTTTATAAATTTTGATGAAATTTAACATGGCCTGCATCCATCATTGCAAGATCACATAAAACAATTGCAATGCCCCAAAATGCCCCATGTCCTATCGATTCTGTTCCTCCCTCCCCCTCCCATCATTGATGTGGAGGCAGTGGCCACCGGAAGTTCTGAGGGGAGGGAGAGGGAAAAATAGATGTAATATGGGGGCATTTTGGGGATGTTGGAATTGTCCTGAATGACATTGCAATGACAGATACAGGTCATTATATATCTTGTCATAACTTACAAATTTATACGGGAAAGGGTTTAAACTATAATGTAAACTATAATCCACACTTAGTGGCAATGCTCCAATATATGTTCATCAATTGTAACAAATGTACCACACTAATTAAGATAGTTGTTAATGTGTCAAAGTGTGGGAGGGGTAGAGAGTGGGGCATTTGGGAATCCTCTACATTTTTTATGTAACAATTATGCAATCTAAGTATCTTTAAAAAATTAAAAATTAAAAAAAATTCCATCACTAAAAAAAATGAAACAAAAAACATTGTATTGATTTAAGGCAACAGCTACAGATGGAATGACTTCTCAGGAAGTTTATTCCAAATGAGAGTTAGACAGGAGGGAAGAGGGAATGGTGCACAAACTGCAGGTGTCTCCCTTTGATACCTAAAGATACGTCAATGGTTCTATAGTGAAAGGAGCTAAATCCAGAACCACCAAGCACCAAATAGTCAAAGGGACCTTCCTTTAATGGAATCAGAATATGCAGGGAACCTGGGCAAATAATTTAAATTTTCAATTCCTCACTTTTCTCATATGTAAAATGTGCATAAAAATAATACCAACTTCATAGGGTTTGGGTGAGAATTAGATGGGGAAAGGGCTTTCAAGTGCACAATGCAGCGTCTGGTGCTTACTGACGTTCAGTAATATTAGTTGTTATTATTGGGGTAGAATATTATTGCCCTTGCTTTTCATCTCCTTATTCATTCTCCTCTCCTGCTCCTCTGTCTCCAGCCTCCAATCCCTACATAATGGAACCACAATTTGTATATACTTGTTAAAATGGCCTCTGTGACTAGAAAGAGCCACAGAAAATCCAGCTCTTCTTTATAATGAAAAAGAATTCCTCGATTCCCTTACAGATCTGTTTCAGAATTTTTCAGTTCAGAATGGTGTTCTTTTTCTTCCTGTGTTTTAGCTCTACAACATGACTTATAGTTCCACAGCGTATTTTTCTGGTCAAAAGAAACTGAAATCTGTGTACAATGGTTTCTCACAGTGGGTTGCAACAATACAACTTTCATGCTTAAAATGACCATTTAATTTTCAAAAGTAAGTTGGGTTTATCCTGGGAAGTCCTGCTATAGTCTCTAAAAGAGCAGCAAGAATTCCCCGAGTACATGGGCAATGCCTAGTAAAGGAGGACAGACCAATACAACAGGCCCTTGATTTTGATGGTTGTACTGATGAACCTTTTTTTGTACTATAGTATTATATTGCCTAATAGTTACCTCCTGAAAGCCTCCTTGTTGCACATATCTGGCCTCTCTCTAAGGCAAATGCAGCATATAAATGCACTAACTTCCCATCTGCCCCCACCTGCAGCATGGGACATGACTCTTGGGGTTAAGCCTCCCTGGCACTCAGGGATTATTAACAAGCACTAACTACTGATGCATCTGGAAAAAGACCTTGACCAAAAGGGGGAAATACTAAATACAAATGACTTTTTATAGTTCAGAGATTTCAATGTGAGTTGGGAGGTTATTCCAGAGGTTACACTTATGCACATCTCAGCAGGATCTCATTGACTGCCACAGTAAACAGTGCCCAAACAGCAGAACTCCTGAGACATCTAGACACAATAGATATGACAATCTCAGGAATTCAGCACCCTGTCAATGAGCCTTACTTTGGAATATATGCTCCCCAATGTAACATGGTTAGACTCATTTATAATTTTCCTACACATTGCTCTTCTGCCTCTTTTATTTGAACCTATAATTAGCACTATATTCATTAATTATATGTCCCAGAGACTTTAAATCTTCAGTCTGCTCATATGTCGGTTGAGCCTGAATCTCAACAGAGTTGCAACACCTACTTTCCAGTTCATTGGACAGCTAACAAAAGGATGATGATGGATAATCCCTATCCGTGGAAGCAGAGAGTGTCTGCAAATGCAAGCAATACAATTCCATCCATCTACTCCATGGGATCTAAGCCCCCTCTCATTTGGAGGCAGATTGGGCATCACCATCCTCAAATCCTCAATTTTAGAAATGAACAAACATAAAAGGGTGTGGCAGTTTGATATAGTTATGAATTCCAAAAATAGGTATGAATTATGCTTGTAAACTGGTCTGTTCCTCTGGGTGTCATTAAGTTATGATTAGGGCTTTGATTGGGCCACGTCAATAGGATATTGAGTCCTTGCCCCTTAGTGGGTGGGGACTCAGAGATAAAACTACATGGCAGAGCCGAGGAGTTTTTGAGTTGGAGTTTTGAACTGGAGTTCTGATGCTGAGTTTTAATACTAGAGCCTGGGGAAGTGAGCACACAGAGGAGCTTGGTTGTGAGGAAGGAAAGAAGGCCCCTGGAAAAGAGAAGAGCCATTCACCCGACAGTCCACAGCTGGCCTTGTGGAGAGAGTCAAAGCCTAGAGAGCCTCATAGTCTACAGCTGATCTTGTGGAGGAAACAGAGGCACTGAGCCTGGAGAGAAACAGAACCCTGAGAAGAGAGGAACCCAAGAAGCCTGAACTCTGGCAAACATCAGCAGCTATTTTGCTCCAACACGTGGCAACAAACTTTGGTGAAGGAAGTAACTTATGCTTTATGGCCTGGTAACTGTGGGCTTCTACTCCAAATAAATACTCTTTATGAAAGCCAATCAATTTCTGGTATCTTGCATTAACATTCCTTTGGCTGACTAATACAGAGGGGAAAGCAACTATGGACTAAAGTAGACTTATGATTATTCTAGCATTGGAAGAACTTGTATCATTGATATAAAAGCAGTGGCCACCAGAGGTTCTGAGGGGAGGAAGAGGGAGGAATAGGTGCAACATGGGAATATTTTTAGGACATTGCAATGATGGATACAGGCCATTATACATTTTGTCAAAACCTATAAAATTGTGCAGGGCAAAGTGTACACTATATTGTAAACTATAGTCCTTGGTTAGTACAATGCTTCAATATATGTTCATCAATTGTAACAAATGTACCACACTAATGAAAGTTGTTATTAGTGTGGGAAAGTGTGTAGAAGGGTGAGGTATATAGGAATCCCCTATACTTTTTATTTAACATTTATGTAATCTAAAGCTTCTTTAAAATATATATATTTTAAAGCATAGAAAAGTGTTTTTCTTTTTTTAAGTAATTTGGGTTTAGAGGAAAGGTGATAAAAAGTTGGGATTGTTTTCATTTACCCACTCCCTTCTTATAGCACATTAGCCAATTTAAGAGATTATTTTGTGTTAGTATTTGCTACTGAGAGGTCTGCTTGTGTCATGAGGACCACTGCACCGGGGATGACGCCAAACGTACCTACTTTGCTATGACATTATTGGCCTGACACGCTATCTGCTAACAAACCATCTCACCTTGATCTTCCAGATACTCAGACTTAAATCACTCTTTGCCTTTCTAAGAACTTATGCCAACCAACCTTGTTGTGTCCCTTTTCTAGAATGTTGACAAATATCACACTTATCTTCTTACTTTACATGCTGGAACCAAACCCAAACCCAAACTCCCCTTCAGAGAGGCCACATCCTCGTCCACCTGGTGAAAGCAGAGACTCAGCATTCCTGAACTTCCCCTCCAACTCTCGCTTTCCAGTCCATGATACAGGAATTATGAAGAAATTTGATAATGCTTGTTTAACACAGATCTTGTTTCCTTTGATTATGCAAAGGGAAGAAATTATAAGTCTGGCTCCTTAAAAATTTTAAATCTAATATTCTTTGTGAGAAATTTCATTGGCTAATGTATTAGGGTTCTCCAGAGAAACAGAACCAACAGTATATGTATATATGTTATTTATCATAAGGAATTGGCTCACACAACTGTGGGGACTGGCAAGTCAAAACTCTGTGAGGTGGGCTACAAGCTGGAAACTCTGATAAAGGTTATTTTGAAGTCCTTATTCCCAGTTCCCCAGGGAAAGCTGGCTGGCTGGAAATTCCAGTAAGTGCCAATGTTGAAGTTAAGCAGAAATTCTTCTTCTAACCTCTGAAATCCTCAGCCTGACCTTTAAGACTTCCAAATGACTGGGTGAGGAGACTCTCTGCATTTCCAAGGGCACACTTCTTTGTTGATAGTAGATGCAATCAACTGATTGTAAAACGATGCAAATACCATGTATAAAATACCCTCACAGTAATAATCAATCCAGTGCTTGAACAAACAACTGGACACCACAACTTAGCCAAGTTGACACATAAAATTATCACATTTAGATTTTTTTGCATCCAATATGCTAAAGTGAAATATGTACTGTTTCCTAATATAACTCATAATAAAAATGTATCAAGTGGCCAGTATTAAAAATTTTCAGATAGCCTATCAGTTTTGCTTTATAAATTTTAAGTCCTCAATAGGGACTCAGAAAAAGAATAGAAAATGCTTATGTTCACTTATTCATCATGTAAAATAATCTGACAAGAACTTATTATTTTCCTGGTACCCTGGAAAACTTTTTAGGGAACTTGGATGTTAGCAAATGATGGGAGCAGTTATGGACTTCTTGGATATTGAGAAAATAGAGTGCCTCTCCACCTGAGGAAACAACAGTTCAGTTAACAATGTGGCACTACTGTGAGGAACCCAATAGAAAGCTACAGTGTATAAAACAAAAGCAGCCTATAAGATCTAAAAATAATTATGTTATGACATTCCTAAATAGTTAAACCTTTCTACCAGGGTACTGTGTCCAACATTTTTTAAAATACTTGGCAGAATTAGTAGCAGTGTGTATACTATGATCTTATTCATTAAGGGGGGAGGGGGGGAAGGCAGCATAGGAACTCTCCAGAAGAATACCTGAGAAACTATGAGCAGTTAGTTGCCATTGCCTTTGCTGTATACATTTCTTTATTGTTCAAATTCCTTACTATGTCCATGTACTATTTTTATTTAAAATAAAAATGAGAAGTTTTTAAAAGTCATTTGAAGAAACACAAGACAATGTAATGATAACAGTGACAATGACAACAATAAATACTTGTACAGCACTTACTATTATGTTCCAGGCACTACTCCAAGCTTTTTATATATGTGTGTGTATGTATAATCCTTTTAATCCTCTTAATAACCTTAGGAAGTTGGAACAATAATTAGCCCCATTTTGCAAATGAGCAAAGTAAGGCATAAAACGGCTAAATAAAATAATTTTCCCGCAAGCACACACCTGGGAAATGAAGAGTCATGATTTGAAGCCAGCCGTCTGGCACCAAGTTCTGAGCTCTTGAACAAATAAAATACAGAATAATCGAGGTAAAAGAAGATTTTTATCTTCATATAAAATTGTTTATGTCCACAGGGAGCCAGCTATGAATCCATGGACTCTAATTAAATCAGAAAGAAGTAGAATTTATATAAGGAAGAATGTAACTGTCAGTTGAAGAAACCCTGGAGTGGTAAACTGGGAAGGTGACTTTGAAAACATGGTATTTTATTATTACTGAAAATACCTCTGTAGAGTAATTATAATTAAACTTTCCATCACCCATTACCATTTAGTCTTTGAGATGCAATGTCTCATCCTCTAATTCCATTTCATTAGTCTTATTTATAAATTGTTCCACTCAAACAATCAAGCATACTCAAATACCTTAAGAAATGATATCCTGAATGTTACCCACCCCGCCTTTATTACAATAACAATTTCATTTGATTGGTCTATTATTCTTGCTTTTTGTCTGAGGATGAAATTAAGATGATTAAATGAAACATATGAAAATGAATCATTAAGATAGTCTGTGTGAAGTAAGTAATATGTAGACTAAGTAATAAAGAAGAGATTTGGAAGCTCACTTTTTAGGACACAATTTTCTAGTACATAAGGAAAAGAAATTATAGTCATGTTTTCCAAAGAAATGTCATAATGTAATTTCTTCAGTCAAAATACCAAATGAACTAGTAATTGTATACTTTATTGAATATACTGGTACTTATCATTAACGTGATTCCATAAAATGAATACAATTTCTTACTTTATTGAGATTAGAGTAGCAAAAGAGTTAACAATTTTTAAAAATAAAAATATAGACAATTGGACCAATAATGACAGGGTATCTGATTTTAAAAAGAGGAAAAGAATTATACTTTAAAGTGGTCATTTTATAAATGTGATAGAACACTTTTCCTTCTAGTTGTGTCAAGGACCCATAGTAAAGAAGGTGGTTCCTTCTATTTCTGCACCAAAGAATATGCTATCAGAAAATCTCCCTGCCTTTAGTGAGAAATAAAATTGGGTAGTCTTTCTGCTAATCCTGATGCCCCTTTTCCTGACCCAGTTATATACCCAACAGTTCTATAACATCATAGAACATGATCTTTTCCTCTTTTTGGAATATACATGATGGATGATGTTCCCACTATTACAAAATAGGCTGTAGTTTAGGCACAATTCCTTGCCCAATGGCCCTATTGCCAGCCTTTCTCTCTCCCCTTTATGAAAACATATTAACATGCAAGTATCTGGGAGAGATGTTATTATATAGGTAACCTTGAATCTTTATAAATTTATGCAAAATAAATCATAAGTAAAAATCTATTATTTTAAATATTATTAGTAGCAAATCTTATACTTAATCAGTTTGCATGAACTAGTTTTTTATGACACTGTGAAAGAGAATGAAGCTGGACCATATCATAACAATCCTGCTATTTGCCCAGTTACCAACCAGAATAATACTTCATTACCTGCAAGAGACAGGGTTCCCCACCTTTCTCTCTCTCCCTCTCTCTCTTTCTCCCTTTCTCTCTCTCTCGCCTTTGCTTGAATTAAAAAGGAAATCCTTGAGAGAAAAGTGGAGGCAATTGCTTCTTTCTGTTTAAAAGTAATATAATATTTAAGTCCCTGAGCTTTAAGGTCAGACAAACCTGAGTTCTAATCCTACTCTGCTATCAACTAGGTTTATAATTCTGAACAATTTACATACCCCTTGAGCTGTGGTTTCTTCATCTGTAAAATGAGGCCAATTAAATAGTGGTCAAACCATTAACTATTATTAGTCAGAAAAGGAGTAGTTATTCATCATTGTCTGGCACATTTTCAGGAGAAAAATGGTTACATAAAAGTTCCTTTCTCCTAATAAAAGCATAAGCCTTTTGAATCAGTATTTGTACAATAGTGTGTTCCCAAAAAGTTACCATCACAGGTCCATTCTTTTCAAACACGAGGTCATCTGAATAAATAATTATTTAGATTCAGGGAAACTAAAGTTAATTTGCTGCAATCAATCAAGTATTTATTATTATACTCTCTTCTTAGAAGAAGAATAAGGAAGTAGATCCTGGAGTAGCTGGTGCCTAATATGAGTCTTGGAGGTGAGGTAGGTAGAGTGGACACTCCAGGAAGAGGGATTAACATGACCTAAAACTAAGAGGCATGGCAGTGGCTCTCAAAATTGAGTGTGCATCAGGATCACCTGGAGATCTTGTTAAAACACATATTGCTAGGTTTCGTCCACAGAGTTTCTGATTCAATATAGGGGTAGGGTCCAGCAATTTGCCTTTCTAACAATTTTTGGTTGATTTTGATACTGCTGGTCCAGGACCACACTTTGAGAACCATTGTAATATGGTGATATGCTCTGGAATTGCAGGGACTCTGGTTTGCTTCTCATGGAGGCACATGACCAAAGATAGGCATCAGAGGAAGAACCTAGATCATGGAGTGATGTGGATATCTACTGAGCAAAGTCTCTAAGTGGGGTGTAAGGTTAGTCTGAGGCCCAATTTAGAAGGATCAGTACTGCAGTAACGAATTGGGGAGTGGGAAGCCTGAAGTTTTGTTGAACAGTTGGGAAGTTGGTGCAGTAAGCCAAAGTAGAAATGATGTGGGCTTGAGCTAAATTACTGTGTGGATGAAGATAAAATGGTCAGCACTGGATGATACATTAGGTGAAGGAATGGAAGGAAAGAGCCCAGTTTGAAGGAGATCTTTAAAGACTCACTATCTGAGTATTGTAACTACAATAATTCTAGTTACCTGTATAAAATAGTTCTGATTTATTTCATATGTTTAAATTCATTTAAAAACAGAACAGGTTTTAAAGAGTTGTAATAGGCTCCACCCAACTATTGATCACTTTGGCAATCTTTAATCATCTGGGAAAAAAATACCCTATTTTGTAAAAATAACAATGGTAGTTAATGTGCATTCATCAGTACTTTCTTTGTGCCAGGAATTATACTACATGTTCTACATAGAGTATCTCACTTAATTATCACCATACTCTATGAAGTAGGTACTATATTTAGCCCCACCTGACAGATACAGAAACCATGACTCACAAGCTAAGTAATTTGTTGTTTCAGATATTTTTTAGTGTCAGCTGCTCAAGCAAATACAAAGAAATGGGTTGGATTTTAAAATGGGAATTCATTAGCTCACAGTTTTGAGGCTAACAGAAAGCCCAAATCAAGGTGTCATCAAGGTGATGCTTTCTTCCTGAAGACTGGCATTCTGGGGCTGGCTGCCAGCAATCCTTGGTCTTTGACTTCTCTTTATGGCAATGCACATGGGATCCTCTCCTGGTCTCTCCATGCTCTTCTGTTGAATTTCAGCTTCTTTCTTCCTGGGGCTTTTTTTTTTCTCTCTTTATCTGTCTCAATTTATCCTTATAAAGGATACCAGTAATAGGATTAAGACCCATCCTTATTGAGGTTGGGTCACACCTTAACTGAATTAACATCATCAAAAGGTCTGCTACAGTTTGATGTAATTATGAATTTCAAAAATCCATATTGAATCATGTTTGTAAGCTGATCTGTTTATCTGGGCATGATTGGGTTATGATTAGGGCATTGAGCCCCGCCCCTCAGTGGGTGTGGTCTCAAGTGTAAAAGGCAAGGCAGAAGATTTGAGAAGCAGTTTTTGAGAAGCAGTTTTGATGTTGGAGAGAATGCCCCAGGAGTTAGCCGTTCATCTGATAGTCTACAGCTGACCTTGTGGACAAAACAGAGGAATTAAGCCCCGAGAGAAATGCAGCCCCAGGAGAGAGGAAACCAAGGAGCCTAAACCCTGGCAAACATCGGCAGCTGTCTTGCTCCAACACGTGCCAATGGACTTTGCTGAGGGAAGAAACTTATGCCTTGTGGCCTGGTAACTGTAAGCTTCTACCCCAAATAAATACCCTTTATAAAGACCAACCAATTATTGGTATAATTACAAAGGCACCCTTTTGGCTGACTAATACAAGGTCCTACTTATAATGGGTTCATAGGTTAATAAACATATTATTCTGTGGTACATACAACTCCAAACCACCACAGATATGTCCATTTGCTCCTCCACATCCAGTCTCCCTTATTTTCCATCCGCTTTATGCCTCAGGAGGCTAGCTTGTGTAGACTGAATTTCAGCTGGGTCCAGCCAATGGGAGAACCCTGCAGGAGTCAGAGGGAGGGAAGAATATGAGTTCCAGTTTTTATTCCCCTTGTTCCCTTCTTGAATGTTGTCTCACATTGTCTATGCACTTCCTTGAAAGTGGCACAGTCTGTACAACTTTCTCCTTCATGGTTCCAGGAACCAATTTGTCCCCTCTTCTCTTCAGGTTAGATCGGTAACAACTCTACTGTTACTAGAACGGGGGTACTGTATTATCCCTTGTACTTTCCCTACAAACTGCTTACATTTTTAAAAATTAGTCTCTTTATGAAATGCTCCTCACATTACCCTGCTTTAAGCTTTGAACATGACCTCTCTTTACTGCCTGAACCCTGGCTGGTGAAAATGCTAAAGGAAACAAAGTTAACAGGTAAGGGAGGCAAGGAATCAAACTCCCAGGTGGTCACTAGACACTGTGCTCCTAGGGCCTACTATGGGAGGGGGCTAAAAGAGAGAGACAGATAGATGAGGACGTTCTTCTCTCCCTTGTATTAGAACTGAGTACAGAGAAGGGCAAAGAAGAAGACATGTAGTTCAATAGATATCTACTTGGGCTAAATTATGTACATATTTAGAATTGATTTCTTCAATTATAAAATGAGGGTAACAATACTTGTTATTATAAAGGTTAAATGGGATTCACTAAATTTGATTGTATGTATATGAATATATTTTGTTGAGTGATATATCTGTGTGTATATATGGACATGGCATCTGACACGGTTAAGCATAATAAATGATTGTAATAAAAAAAAGAAAGAAAGAATATTGTCAAAAAAAGAAAGAAGTTCATGAATGACAATTTTTATGGTACTGTATTCACTAATAGATTTAAACAAATTACAGATTCCATGCCCAAGTTTATGTAATTATAAGGCAATCTAATGTATAGGCAAAGTCCTTAAATGTGAGGGAAGAAATCTAAAATAACATCAATGCAACATGTGTTATAAAGCAATACCAGAACCTTTGGTATATTTGAGAACTAGTGTAAAATCTATACAAACATGAACTTAAAGTTATGCATTATTCCATAAGAACTTTATCAAATAAAGTTTTAATTCACAAAAAAAGGAAAGAAAAGAAAAGCTATAGACAGAAAAAAAAGAAAACCCACAAAGAATGAATATCCATTTTTTTTAGCCTCTGACCAGTTCACCTTAATTAAAAACAAAGAATATTTTCTACTCAACACCTTCATAACCTGCTTAAAAACCGATAAGGTCTAGGTACCATTTTTATGTAGATAATGTATGGCAAACCCCATTTTTTTCAAGCTTACACTTCATTCCAATGTCTGCCCCTTCCCTCAGCAAGTCAGGCAATTAAAATTGTGTGGTCAATAACATAAGACAAGATGGAGTAAAAGCTCTGTGAGGTTTTGGAGGAAGTTGTTTAAACTAATAACCATGTAAATGATGTATCTGAATTTCTTAATGGCTGAAAATGCAGTTAGAGGATGGGGAGAACCATTTTAGATCATATATTTTTATATTTCATGTCTATATCCTCTTCAGTTAAAAGATCTCATTTTCTTACAGTGCTTGTTATCATAATTCTCATTATACAGTGCTATAAACAGGCATACGCCATTATATTACTCTTCAATTTACTGCATTTAATATATATTACTTTTTTTTAATAAATTGAAGGTTTGTGGTGACCCTACACTAAGGAGATATATCAGTGCCATTTTCCTAACAGCATGTGCTCAGTTTGTGTCCCTGTGTCACATTTTGGTAATTCTCACAATGTTTCAGACATTTTTATTGTTTTTATATTTGTTATGTGGAGAGCCATGAAACACTCCATCTAAGATGTTGAACTTAACCAGTAAATTTTTTGTGTGTTCTGATTGCTACACTGACAGGCCATTCCCCATCTCTCACTCTCTCTCTACCCCCTTGGGTCTCCCTATTCCCTGGGACACAACAATTTTGAAATGAGGACAATTAATAACCCTAAAATTTCCTCTAAGTGTTCAAGAAAGGGAGAGTCACATATCTCTCACTTTGTCCATCAAAAGCTAGCACAGGGAAACCAGCTGTGACTCAATTGGTAAGGCTCTGGTTTACCACATGGGAGGCCCCGGGTTCGGTTCCCGGGGCCTCCTGGAGAAGGCAAGCCGCCACCGCACAGTGAGCTGACTCAGCGGGATGCCATAGCAGGGGGAGACAAGCAGACACGGAAAAACGCAAATCAAATGAACACGGTGAGCATGAGCAGCAAGGGGGGGATATATAAATGAATGAAAATAAATCTTTAAAAAATAAAAATAAAAAGGAGCTAGCACAGATCAAGCTTAGTAAGGAAGGCATGTCGAAAAACAAGATAGGCTGAAAGCTAGGACCTTGCACCAAACAGCCCAAGTTGTGAACGCAAAGGAAAAGTTCTTGAAGGAAATTAAAAGTGCTACTCCAGTGAACACACAAATGTTAAGAAAGCAAAACAGCCTTATTGCTGATATGGAGAAAGTTTGAGTAGTCTGGATAGAAGAGCAAACCAGCCACTACATTCCCTTAAACCAAAGCCTAATCTAGAGCAAGGTCCTAACTCTCTTCAAATCTATGAAGGCTGAGAGAGATGAGGAATCTGAAGAAGAAAAGTTGGAAGCTGGCAAAGGTTGAATCATATTTAAGGAAAAAAAGTCCATCTCTATAACATAAAAGTGTAAGGTGAAGCAGGAAGGGCTAATGTAGAAGCTGCAGTAAGTTATCCAGAAAATCTAGCTAAGATAATTGATGAAGGTGGCTACACTAAAAAACAGATTTTCAATGTAGATGAAATAGCCTTCTATTAGATGAATATGCCATCTAGGATTTTCGTAGCTAGAGAGGAGAACTCAATGTCTGGCTTCAAAGTGTCAGAGGACAGGCTGACTCTCTTGTTAGGAGTCAATGCAGCTGCTGACTTCAAGTTGAAGCCAGTGCTCATTTACCATTCTGAAAATTCTAGGTCCCTTAAGAATTAAAGCTAAATCCACTCTGCCTATGCTCTATAAGTGAACCAACAAAGTGTGGATGCCAGCACATCTGTTGACAACATGGTTTACTGAATATTTTAAGCCCACCGTTGAGACCTTTTCCAAAGAAAAAAGGATTGCTTTCAAAAGATGATTGCTCATTGACAATGCACCTTGTCACCCTAAAGCTCTGATGGAGATGGACAATGAGATGAACATTGTTTAAAT
>PVKH010011475.1:0-11711 GCA_004027955.1 Chaetophractus vellerosus
GGTCAAGCCCTCTGGGCTGCCACTCTGACCTTAACAGTTATTATAGTTGTACCCCCTGGTTTCTGGAATTTAAGTGCCATTACCTAGCCTTTATCACTTCAGTGCTACATTATCCCCTTTGCTATCAAAAAGTCAATCTACCCCCAGTAAGCACTGGCTTACAGCAGAGAGCTACTACTGCACATCTTAGTGATACTGCTGCCTCTTTCATCTCACTAGTGCATTCCTGATGGTTTGCTAAATGGCGTGTTGACTGGCTTTTCCTTGAGTCTTCTGATGGGTCTTCTGGGCTCACATAATATATCCATTTCAGTATGTCTATTTGCCAGATTTTTAATCTCTTCTTCAACCATTTTTTGTGGCAATTCAAGCATTTTATTTTTGTTCAATAAGGTGATAGAACTTCTAGGTGTCCCCCAAGCAGGAAGCTTAACCTGTTGACTGGGGACCTTGTTAGGGTGTTAAATACAACATCCTGAAAACATTCTCCAAGGAGATATACTCTATTTCATTCAGATTTATATTCTGGCCCCTTTGATTTCTATTCTGACACATCAACGATCAAAATCCAGTCCCAAAATAGAGCCCCAGGTCCTGCTGAAATCAGAATTACCCTGGCTAATTTTTTCAGATTATTTGGTATAGACTCCTTTCTTCCTTTATGAGGCCCAACATATCCTCAATTTTGTTATGTTTCAACTCAACCCTACTTATTGGCCTGACAGCTAAGAGAAGAGAAAGATACTCCTGAAAGGGGTTCACATTGCCTTGCAAGGGAGAGGTTTCAGCAGTGTCTTCCCATCCCGGGTTGTGATATTTCTTAATAGGGACTCATGGACCATGTCTAGGGGCTCTGAGAGATCAGAGGAATTTGTGGAGCCAAAAGCTTCAAGAGTGTCCACCCAGATTTCCCAACCAAGGTGTGGACCTTGAATGATAGTTCTGCCTTGGCTGAGCATTCAATCATCTTTGAAGCTCAGTGACTCTTAACTACTAAATCCTGAGTTTGGTTGTCAGCATTATGTGCTCTCCCACTTTGTCTCCTTTACTAGAAAATTCTTTTTCAACTCACTACCAATGAAAATTTAAGCAATTGGGCCACTACCTGGTGTCTGAAACTATCTATGCTTACATACCAGCAGAGATAAGGTTCTCACCCCTCAAGGGGTGAGCAATCCAGGTCCCAAATTCTATCTTACTGACTGTTTTGTTGAACCATATCCAGTACAATTGTTACAACTGAGCTCTCTAGGAAATGGACTCTGAGACAGAGTTAGGTGTGCAAAAGGTTTACTGGCGAGTAACACCTGTGGAAAAAAAAAAGGGAAAAAAAGAACGGGCAGGTGGAACTTATCTAACAATGTCTTTGCCAGCCACCAGGGAGCTCTGGTGAAAAAAAATTGCCTCTTATAGCAGTCTCATATATGGCAGAAATGACCTGCCACTTATTCCACAGTCTTGCTTAGTCTTTGGCTGAGGCCACCCTGAAAAGTGCACAATCTTGACTCAAAAGCTGAGGTAGAACTGAAAGAGTTAATAGCTGGAAGCTGTCTGCTCACCAAAAGCCCTGCAGGTGTATCTCTCTGTTTGTCACAGTTTAATTTCCAAGACCTTGTCCACCAGAACAATTTTGAATTTTGAACACTCTAGGATATTGGACAGATGCCTCTGAGTAATGACATTACTAAAATCACCTCTGTTGAAGGTCAAATCCTTAGCTAAAATAAAAATGTAATTCTTGGCCAAACTGGTCTTCTATTACAGATAGAAAACAGGTAAGTGTGACAGGTATTTTTCTTTACCATATTGTGCAGATTGTTCCTCAGAAATTTGTTTTCATGAAGGTATTTGCAAATTGATTTTCGCATAGGTGTTCTTGATGCTTCTTTTGCAGCAAGTCTTATCAGCATTAATCTATTACCTTATATATTGCTGTGAGCATAACTCACATAAAAACATAACACATTTTCATTTTGTCCCTCCATTATTTTTGCAGTAAGTCAATATAATCTGAGATGAAGCATGCCTTGCTCAGCATTTATTGATCCCTCGTTTTGCTCATTGTTTACATCAAACCACTGCTTGTCACTTCTGGCCCTATTACAATTATTTTCTCATATGGTAAATGACAGCTTCAAAGCCCACATATGAGTCAATTTCCAAGGTGAGTTATTCTCAAGGTACTGGTATAAAATGTGTACATCACTTCCTTCCTCTAGGCATGGATGATGGATGACTTTCATTTTATAGTTGAAAAAAGATAAAAGCATATATCTACCCTAACAAGATACCACTTTCCCCTACATAAGAAAAACATATTTTAATTTATATCACAATGCATAGAGCACACATTAGTTGTTCAATAAATAGTAATCATAATTAATATTGGTTCAAACAATTATAAACATGTTCTGGCAATTAACAGGAGTCCATTTTGGTGAGGCAGGAAGTGAGGTAAGCAGTAAGACAGATTAGAGCAAGTCTTTCAATTCCCACAGGATTTTTTTTTAACATATCCCTCCCCTTTCTCCTTGCTCTTGCTGTGTGTTCACTTCTTGTGCTCTTCTATGTCTTCTCTGTCTCCCCCCGCTGCGGTGACGCACCGAGTCAACTCACTGCCAGGTGGCTTGCCCCGCTTGTGGGCGGCTCTGCTTCCGTTCCCGGGCGGCTTTTGCTCCATTCGCAGGCAGCTTTGCTCTGTTTGCAGGCAGCTCGCCCTGCCCGTGGTGGCTTTGCCCTGCCCGTGGCGGCTTTGCCCTACCCGTCGCAGCTTTTTGCCCTGCCCACAATGGCTCTGCCCCGCCCACAGCGGCTTTGCTTTCTCAGGCGGTCTGCCCACTCAGAGAGGGTCCCCAGTAACCCAACCTAGGGCCTCCCATGTGTTGTACTGGTGCCCTATCCACTGGGCTACAGCCGGCCCCCACAGGATTTTAATTTAACTGGTTTTTTTAAACTTCTCACTAGGCAGACAACAGACTTGTTATTCAATGCTGAGCTTTACTTATCAGGTGACTAAGCTTCTTTCCATTTATTTTAGAAGTATTTTGCAACAACTTTAACTCTTTAAAGCTACGGAAATATTAGTACCTTACTATTATCAACTCATTTCTAGAAAGAAACTTAACCTCTAACTCAGTTATCACACAACAGGCCTAAGTATATACTAACCACATTCCAACTCTAGAGAACTTTGATGCTGCCATCTTTTAAAATAATACTGCCCTTCCATTTTCTTGGTGTATATGAAAGACATATAAAACCTTTTATGGGCTCAGTTCAAAACCTCATTTTTTCATAATATCCTCTTATTTCAATACCACCTATATCTTATCCCTCTTATGTACTAATCATTTATTGATTGAGCTATATGTTTTGGCACTTGAAAAAGAATTGTTTTCCATGTCACTGTCATTCATTGAACCCCTTTTATAACACAGTTTTGGAAAAAGACATGTTGTTGCAGCCCATCAAATTTACCTGGCTTGTGTGATCCTTGGGCAGTCCTTAAGGCTCTAAACGCCTTGGTTTAGAAATTCCAAAGTCAGTACCTCTCAGCTCTACAATTCTGCAACTCTATGACTGGCTTTATTTCTTAACCTAGTGTTTTTTTTTTTCTATGTAATTTTTAATGTCCTGTCAGCATCAATCACAGTAAGCCTAGTATGTTAGATATATAATAAATACATGAAGAATAAATGAGTGAATGAATGAATTCATTAATTTAAAGCTCTATAGGCTTAGAAAACACAATTTAGGTTGAGAGATTTAATTGTAACCTCCACAATACCTTATCCACTCCAAGGAATAAAAGAATAATTTATTAATATTTTAAAAATTGTTTTAAAATAATTTTTCTAGAGAACAGGGTCACTCTTCAGATATCTAAGCATATACATATAAAACCATAATGGCAGTTTTGTTTGACTTGCACAATCAATTTGATAGGCAATAATTTTTTAAATAATTTAATCATTTGCATTTTTCTTTGTAATAATCTTTAATGGTCAAATCATTGTAAAAGTAACTTCTATTAATTGTGTACAAGAGCATCATAAAGACTAAAGTAGTTCAAAGCATGCATATACGTGTAGATATAAATTTATTGAAAAAAGGCTGAAAATGACAGAAGCAATGGCCTAAAGCTATCCAAATATTTTAATAGTGTCAACCAATTGCTGCTCTTTTAAAGTTTACCTATGAAGATAAAATTCTAGACTTAGTTGGAAAAGACTAAGTAGCAGTAGAGGAGCCAGAGCAAAGCAGGAAAAGACCTAAGATGATGAAAAAGAGAAGAGAAAAAGAAGGCAGAGAGAAGGCTCAAAATTATTGTGATTTATGGGAGTTAAGAAAAGTCAAAATGAGATAGTGATAAAAATGGGGAAATAGACAGATGCAACCACATGAACAGTGACAGGAGCATCAGTCCTAGTTAGGGTCCTTACACAGTATTTTCTACACACACAGGTATACAGTATAAAGAAGGTCCTCAGCCAAATGTAGAAATGTCCATATATTTAGAAAAAAGTTTTCCAGTGGATATGTACAAGATTATTTCAGGAATTATGAGCAACCCAGATTTAAAAAACATAATGTTCCAATTTTTAGAATTTCTGAAAATTTTAATTTTTTTACATTTGATCAATAAAGTATGAAATTCCAGGTTTCAGGCTGTAATGTCAGAATGATGAGCTTCTGCTTTGTTATTTGGGCAATACTTTAAACAGATATCTTTAAATTTTTATAATTTTAAAATTCCCTGGATTTTTTTATAAGAGCATTTTAATCAGTGAATGAATATTCACAAGTAAAACCACAAAAGTTAAGAGTATAAATTTCTTGGCACTGCATTAATATGAGAGCTTGGAAAGTTCACTTATCCTTCCTGTCTCAATCCTCTCAAATGTAAATGTAGAACTATAACCAGAGTCTTGCAACACAGAAACACAGGAATGGTTAAAAAGTAAAAATAAAACTAAAATGTATTATAAATGCAAGTGAAATTAACAAGAATTTGCTAAATTACAATTAATAATATGACAATACAATCATTCTGAAACCCATTACGTACAGCTTGAATATATCCATCAAGCTGTCAGGGTCACAGAATAAGCTTTTATCCTGATCTCCAACAGTAAGTAGTTCAGAGACTGGCCATCAAGCCTCCCCCTAAGAATCACATTTGCCCTTCAATAAGCCCTAGGGATAATGTTTCAGACAGATACCGGCTGGATCCCTGTCAACATTAGGCTGGGCCAGCGACAAATCCTAACAATTACACTGCATCTTGTAAAACATCCCTATATTCTTTTAGGAAATAAATCATTTCATGCTCATCCATTTTTATCATGATGTGTGTGCAATACTACTACTAAATTATAACCACTCTACCCAAAACACTTGCAATGACTTCTTCACCACAAGGCAGGGAGTGCTGTTAAGCTGTTAAGGAGCTTCTGGAAAAGCTTTTGGACAGAAGGATCAGGAGGCTGTGATGCTTAGAGGAATAGAGCAGGGTAGGACATGCATAAATGAATATAATCAGGAAAGCTTTGCTTAAAGGATCAATCACTTCCTCTGACTCACAAAGATGAGAAATTTCCAGCATGCTCCTAGATTTTGACACAAGTAACTTAAAGGAAAAGAACTTCATAAACTCAGGTCAAATTGCCCAATAAATCTTAATGAAGAAGATGGAAACTTACTGGAGTATTTTTAAAACTGAATTTAGTTTTTTTGGGGGGGCTGAGGGTTTACATAAAAAAAACTGTATCAAGCCCTACATTCTCGAATAGAAATTTAAAATTGAGTTGAAGATTGGTTCTTAAAAACATGAATATTTTTAAAAGACATTTACCTTTGTTTAGAATTGCAAATTCTGCTTAGCCTGGATGTGTACACCATCTGCTCCATCTTCCCTCCTTTTGAAGCACAGATCCTATTGGATTCCAGTTCACCTCCTCTCTCCTTCTTAGAGACTACACTACTTCAGTCATTCCCACTCCTTCAGCCTCCTTTTCTCCTGAAACATCCCTTTCCATACTCTAATGTGCTGTAATGCTATCTTGATCTTAAAAACATAAAACTTTGACTCATATCCCCTTGCTTCCCAGTATCCACACTATTTCTCTGCTCCACTCCACAATTAAAGATTCTTCAGGGTTCAAACTATCTATCTCTAATTCCTCATTGACTGTTCATTTTTTACATCATTTCAAACACTGGTATCTGGTCCTACATGCCACCGATAGCTCCCTTTCAAATGCCAACAAATACCTTATGTTGCTAAATCCAGTACACTTTTTGCTGCCTGTATCTTATTGTTTTATCAGTCAAAATATGCTAGGTTATGCTGAAGTAACAAAAGACCCAAACAACAACAAGGGCTTATTTCTAACTCATGCTACACGTCCATCATAGATAAACTCTTGCTGTGTTCCACATTGCTTACTCTCAAGGAACCAGGATGGTAGAGCTTCCCCTACCTCAAGCATTGACTGTTGCTATGGCTGAAGGAAAAGGAGAAGATGAAGGATGTGCTATGTGGAAGTGACTCATGTCACTTGTGGTCAACTCAAGTCCATGGCCACATCTGACTTCAACAGGGAGAGGCAGTGAATATTGGTGAACAGTAATATGGTCTACCACACTTGGCATTTCAACTCTTTTTTCACTTTGAATGCTCTTTCATTTTTGTAAAACTCTCATCACTTGGTTTCCATGACACCATTCTTTCCAGACTTTCCTTCTACCCCTCTGGTTGTTCCATTTTAGCTTCTTTTGAATTTTGGAGCTCCTTACTAATACTGAGCCTATTAGTATATACTCTCTCCCTAGATGTTCTTATCCATTCCCATGATTTTAAATATTACCTATGTATTTACAACTCTTAAATGTGTATCTCTATCTCAGTCTTTTCTTCTAAGCTCCAAGTTTATCTATCCTAATAACCACCTGGATATCTCATAAGCAACCATATTTGGAATGTCCAAAATGAAACTATCAATCTTCTGCCAAAGTTGTTTCTCTCTCACTCTTCCCATCACAGTAAATGGCATTTTAGCCACCTATTTATTCATACCAGGAACCTGAGAGCTGTTCTTGACACCTCTTCTCTTTCACACCAACATCTAATCCATTAACATATTCTGATGAATCTACCTTGAAAAGTTTTCTCAAATAAGTGCTCTTCTAGCCATCTCTCCACTCAAAGCAAAGCCCGCAGTATCTTTCATTTCAATTACTAAAATTACCTCTTAATTTGTCCCAATTTCTATTCTTGCCCACTCTCCCCTGATCCCAAGATTACACTGTAGCAAAATCAGACTCATAAATTAAAAAAACAAATTTGATTTGTTCACATCAATCTCTTACTCAAACCATGAAATGGTTCCCCATTGCATTTATAATAAAATTCAAACTCTTTAATGTGTCCTAAAAGGAGTGCTCTGGACCTGGTCTCTCTCCCAGTGTCACCTCTATCCTTCTCTGTCCTTTAATTGGTGTTTAGGACATGGCAAGTTATTTCCTGACTCAGAGCCTATGTAAATGCTGTTCATTTTGCATGAGCAGCTTCTCATCCTCATTGCTTTCATCTTCATCTAACTCCTACCACCTCCCCACCTGAGCTAGACATCATTTTATAAGAGGTTTTCCTTGGCAAGCCATTCTGAACTTATTTGAATTCTTCCAAAACACCATAATCTTTGTTTGTATTAGACTTTAAAAATTGTATGTATATATTTATTTTCCTTGGTTGTTTCATGCCTCCATGGTCTACATTTGCATAATGGCACATTGCATAGTTCAACAAATTGTGTTGAATAAATTTGAGAACATATGGATTGATGATTTAAAAAACTTGAGGAGATTTTGAAGAAATGTAAAAAAGGAATAATGCATCATTATTAAATAAAGCTATTTACCATACACCTCCATGATTCTTTTCTGTTTCTAAAATCAATTTTGTTGAGGTATAAATACAAAAGAATAAAATATACCCATTTTGTGTATATAAATCAGTGAGTTTTGACAAATGTAATCATAATCATAATCATTATGCATGATACTTTCAATACCTTTTTAAGCCCAAAATGTTCTTTTGTATCCCCTTGCAATTAAGCCTCCTCCCCAACCCTATTCCCAACCAACTACAATCAGATCTACTTTCTGTTAAGAGCCAATTAAATTTGCTGCTCCAGAATTTCATATAAACGGAATCAAACAGTAAATATGCTTTTTGTCTGACTTCCTTTCACTCAACATAATGTGTTTGAAATTCAACCATGTTGCTGTTTTCATCAATAGTTCACTCCTTTTTATTGTTCATTAGTACCCGTTGTACAGATGTATCCTAATTTACTTATCCATTAATGTTTTCAGTTTGGGGCCATTACAAATAAAACAGATATAAACATATGTGCCTAAGTCATATTTTGGATATGTTTAAATTTTTCTTGGGTAAATATCTAGGAGGGTAATTGCTGGATCATATAGAATATATGTTTAACTTTATAACACACTGACAAATAAGCACCCAAAGTGGTTGTGGAGCTAGTTGCTACAAGAGTGTGAGAACACAAGTTCAGAACACAACAGAAACTTTCGGCAAATGATCTCTTTATTACATGCACAGTATAAAGAGTCCAGAAAGGGAAAATAATCTCTATCTCTTTGTCACTTACACAGCACAAAGAGCCCAAATGAGGAGAGGAAGAACTTCCATCATGGCCAATCTCCCAGGGTGGCGAAAACTGCTCCAGACCAGTGTCAACAGATAGCAGCGTCACAGGCTTCATTTTGTGCAGGAAAAGAGAAAAATTCATACTATTTGGGTGGGTTTTTTACCCACCTCATGCCACTGAGAATTCCTGCTCTGATAAGCATCTGGAGCTGCTTGTTCCTGGTTTTCAGTTTACACTCTGGCTGGGCCTTTTCATTAAAATCTTGACATCTTACCCAGGTTGTAGAATGACACACAATAGAAAAGGAGGTGGGGGTAGTGGAAAGCCAGAGGACCGCCCCTTTAGTATGTGTTCCTGACTTCCCCAGAGAAGGGGTGGGGCTAGTGAGTTCTGGGTGATGCCCACTTAACATGTATCTGTGATTTCCCTAAAAGTGGTTGTAATTTTTTTACACTGCTCCCTTGCCCTGCTCCCAGGCAATATATGAAGAGTCCATTTATTCCATATCTTGGTTAGAACTTTTTATTTTCAGCCTTTTAAATTTTAGCTATTCTAGTGGGTGTGCAGTGGGATCTCATTGTGGTTTTAATTTGTATTTCCCTGGTGATTAATGATATTGAGCATCTTTTTACATGGTTATCAACTATTTTTATACCGCTTTTTGTGAAGTATTTGTTCAAAGTTTTTACAAAATTTTATATTGAGTCAATTGATTTCTTACAATTGTATTGTAAGAATCCTTAATATATTCTGCATATAAGTTCATTGTCAGATGCATGTAATGCAAATATTTTCTCACAATCTTTGGATTGCGTTTTCGTTTTTTAGCACTCTTTTTTGAAACACAGGATTTTTTAGTTTTGATGAAATCCAATTTATTAATTTTTGGCTTTTATGACCTGTGATATGCATTTCTTATTTAAAGAAAAATTCCCTACTCCAAGGTCATGAAGATTTTATCCTATGTTTTCTTCTGCATTTATAGTTTTCACATTTACTTAAGTTTCTAATTCATTCTGAGTTCATTTTTAGTAAGGTGAGAAGTGAGGGTAGAGGTTCATTTTTTCCTCATATAGATATCTGGTTTTTTCCAATACTCTTTTTTCCTATATAGATACCAAGCTTTTTCCCTATTGAGTTTCCTTAGCACTCTGGTCAAGTTATCATTTGACCAAATATGTGTCTATAGATTTCTACGGACCCTCCATTCTCTTCCTTGATCCATACGCCCATTCTTATACCAAGAAGGTTTTGATTACTGTGGTTTATAGTAAGTCTTTTAGGTGGTGTGTATTCTCCAAATTTCTTCTTTTTCAAGATTGCTTTAGCTATCTTAAGCTTTTGTATTTCCTTTAAAAGTTTAAAAATTGTTTGTCAGTTTGGGAACAGTGACATCTTAAAACATTGAATTTTGTCATTTGTGAACATAGTATGTTTCTCCATTTACTTAGATTTTTTATTTCTTTCAGCAGTGTTTTGTAGTTTTCAGTGTGTAGGATCTGCAAAAAATTTTTAAAGTTTATCTACAAATATTTTGTTTTTGATACGATTTATAAATAATATTTTAAAATTCATTTTCCAACTATTTGTTGCATATAAACAGGAATAAAATTGATTTTTGTATACTTCCCTTGTATTCTACAACTTATCTAAATTCAGTTATAGGCTCTAGTAGCTTTTTTTATAGATTCCTTAGGATTTTTTTACATATGCAAACATGTCCTTTGTGAATAAAAGCAGTTTTACTTCTTAATTAAAAAAAAATTTTTATAAAATCTTATTGAAATATACCATTCATACATGATCATATACAAACAATAAGTGTATAGTCAAAGTTGTGAAGTTAAAAAACAAACATGCTTATCTTCATACAGGGCTCCCATATAACACCCCACTACCAACACCTTGCATTGTTATGAAACATTTATTACAAACTATGAGAGACTACTAACTATAGCCCGTATCTTACATTTGGTGTATTTTCCCCCAACCTACCCAATTATTAACACCCAGTGTAGCAGTGTGGCATTATTTATGAATTCCAAAAATAGTTATTGGATTATGTTTGTAAACTGGTCTGTCAGAGGTATCACTTTTAATTGATTAAATTATGATTAGCACTTTGATTGGGCCATGTCAGTAGGGCATTGACTCCCCACCCTGGGTGGGTGAGGACTCACAGATAAAAGACACAGCGAAGGACAGAGTTGGAGGTTTGATGCTGAGTTTTGAGCTGGAGCCCTGGAAGTGAACACACAAGAATAGAACACAGAGGAATAGAGACAGCTCCTTAGACACTGCAGAAGCCCTGGGAAGAGAGACAGAGCCATTCACCTGATAGTGTACAGCTGGCCTTGTGGAGCGAGCAGAGGAGCTGAGCCCAGAGAGAAATGGAGCTCCAGGAAGAGAGGAACCCAAGAAGCCTGAACTCTTGGTAGACATCAGTAGCCATCTTGCTACATGTGGCAATAGACTTTAGTGAGGGAATTAACTTATGCTTTATGGCCGGGTAACTGTAAGCTTCAACCCCAAATAAATACCCTTTATAAAAGCCAACAGATTTCTGGTATTTTGCATCAGCACCCCTTTGGCTGACTAAAACACCCTGTATTAGTATTATACATTAGTTATAGTTCATGGGAGAATGTTCTCTCATTTGTTTTGTTAACCACAGTCCATCTTCCACCACTGTATTCCCTATGTTACATAGTCCCGTACTCTGTACAGTCCATTCTAAGGGTACATTCAGTGGCTCTCATTTTCATAGCAAAGTTGTGCTGTCATCAACTCAGTCAATGCATTACACTGTCTCAAACCTCCAATAAAATGCTGAAAAGAAGTTGTGAAAGCAGGGGCCGGCTGGATAGCCCAGTGGATAGGGTGCTGGCATACCACATGGGAGGCCCCGGGTTCGGTTCCCGGGGACCTCTCCTAGTGGGCAGACTGCCTTGAGAATGGCAAACCGCCATGGGCGGGCCAGAGCGCAGTGGGCAGGGCAAAAAGCTGCCACGGACAGGGCAAAAGCCGCCA
>PVKH010011476.1:0-17749 GCA_004027955.1 Chaetophractus vellerosus
TTCATTTATTTATTTATTTATTTATTTATTTATTTATTTATTTATTTATTTATTTATTGTTACATATCCCCTCCTTTCTGCTTGTTCTTGCTGTGTTCATTTGTGTGTGTGTGTGTGAGTTCTTCTGTGTCTGTTCTGTCTCCCCTCGTTGCGGCGACACGACGAGTCAGGTCACCACGCAGGCAGCTCTGCTCCGTTCGCGGGAGGGTCTGCTTCAGTTCATGGGCAGGTCTGCTTCCGTTCACGGGAGGCTCCGCTCTGTTCTCGGGTGACTTGCCCTGCCTGTGGTGGGCTTTGCCCTACCCGTGGCGGCTTTTTGCCCTGCCCATGGTGGCTTTGCCCCGCCCACGGTGGCTTGCCCTTCTCAAGGCGGTCACCCCGCCCGGAGAGGCCCCCGGGAACCGAACCCGGGGCCTCCCATGTGGTGAACCGACACCCTGTCCACTGGGCTACAGCCAGCCCCCGCTACTTCATTTATTAATATGCTTTGCATTTCTCCCTCATCCATCACCTAAGCACATGATAACACTTTTTAAAAAAAATTTGAGATAGGCTATGTGCAATTTAAATAGTCATTTTTAACAATATTTTGCATAAATCACTCTTGTCCTTAATCAAATGAAATGACCTTATTTTGTTTTCTATCATTTGTCACATTGCTCCTGCAAATAAATATATGTGATATAAAAAAAGCAATTAATCTGGGAAGAGAGTGCAGAAATCTCATTTTAAAAACTTGCTGTAAAGGCAAGCCCAAATAAGTTGGTCATTTTAAGTTCTGTCATTCTTTCTGATATTTATGACTTTATTACAAAAGCAAATTATCCAAAGCAATGGAAATTATATGCACTACCCTTGACCTCTTCTTTCTAGTACAATTCTCTACATATTATTATTCTTTTTTCTCTTTAAACTATGAACCAGTAGCTTTTTTGCTATTGTGTGGGAAGCGTATACTATTGGGATTTTGTGTGAATCTACATATCTAAATTGAGAAAACTATAATGGTGTAATAGAGTAGCCTAATTCATCAATAGCCCAATGAAGGGACATGTGTGCAGAACCAGTTATTTGCCAGCTATCAGGAATGACCAGTTATTTTCCAGCCATCAGGAATGCGCTGGTGTCATGTAAATTGACAACCAGATGAGGAAGGAGGCTTGAAACAAGTAATTATAAGGAAGTTGGCATGTTATGCAGAATTATGTTCTAGGGACAGTACATAAAGGGAAAAAATATAGTCAAAATTCCTTAAATTGACCAAAATTTAAAACTTTTGTGCATCAAAGGAAATTATTAAGAAAGTGAAACGGCAACCTACAGAATGGGAGAAAATTGTTGCAAGCCATATATTAGATAAGGATTTAAGAGCAACAACAAAAAGACAAACAATTCAAGTAAAAAATGGGCAAGGGACTTGAGAGTGGACATTTCTCCAAAGAAGACATAAAAATGGACAGCATATGAAAAGATGCTCAAAATTATTAGCCATTAGGAGACTATACATCAAAATCACAATCAGATACCACTTTACACTCACAAGGATAGCTATTATTTAAACAAACAAACAAAAATGACCCAAATAAAACAGAAAATACAAGTTTGGGGAGGATGTGTAGAAATTGGAACTCTAGTGCATTGTGTATGGGAATGTAAAATGGAAAAGCCAATGTGGAAAGCAATATGGCGGTTCCTCAAAAAGTTAAATATACAATTACCAAATGACCCAACAATTCCACTTCTGGATAGATGAAATGAGAACAAATACTGTATAATATCAATTAGATGACTAGAAGTAAGTTTGCGGATATAGAGCATAGATTAGAGGTTACAGGGAATGGAGGGGAGGAGGACTAGTATTTAGTTAGCAAAAGGGACAAAAGAAAACAAAATTAAAAAGAAAGATGCATACATTTGAGAGAACACATTCTGGTTAAAAAACAAAACACAATGAATAGAAGTGAAAGTACAATAAATTGTTACATTTCCAGTTTCTTAAATGTGTGATAGTCTAATTAACTTAAAGTGAAAAATACTGAGATGATTTGAGCTAATGATAAAACACTGCTGCCTACAACATGAATAAATGTCTTTCAGTCATGATTACCTAATTTTGCAAGGAATTTTGTTATTACAAAACTACAATTGCATCATGATAATCAAGTTTCTAAAAGAAGACTATTAAGTTTCAATTCAGTAAGAGAATTAAAGGAATATGAGAAAATAAAAGTCTATTAGGGATGTGATTATGTCACATTAATTCTTTGTTTTAAAGACAATTTTAGAGCTTAATTTTGTATTCTAAAATATTTTAAAATAATTATGTGGAGGGAAAAATGATTCATCTCACAACAAATGTTTATACAACAGTTTTTGGGCTTCTACCACTTATAAGATATTAATATATACATATATACCAATATAGATGCACATATAAAAAAGAAAATAGCACAGATCACGTACATTAATTTTGTTAAAGGTTCACTGTCACCTATAGCTTGATTTTACCTGGCTTAACAACCTGATTTTCATTAAATTCTCATTCTTTTTTTTCTCAGGCACAAAGGCTAGGAGACGACTAACTTTTATGGCTATTTTAAATACCTCAAGGAAAGGTTATTCCAGTTCCTTTCAGAGGCTACTAAATAATTTATGAGAAGCACTTTTAGAAACACCTCTGAATTTCAGTTTTTCTATTTTTATCTTGAATTTATTTGAGGTACATATTTCAGTCCCCCAAACATGGTGAGAGGCTGCTTGAGATTTGCCGGAAACAATGTTCTCAGCACCAGTATATGCCATTGGCCTTCCCTCCATTCTCAACAACCAGGAGTGAAGGAGTGGTCTTTTTCCTTAGAATATTATTTAAGATTTGATTGCTTGTGCTTTGTGTGAATTGGAAATTATTTACAATTCGTATATTTTAGTACTTAAAATTGTTTTTTCAAATAAACAGCATAATATTTCCTTTGTTTTCTCATCCAGTTTATTCATTAGAGCGAGAGAGAGAAAGAGAAAGAGAAAGAGAGTACAAAGTGGGTCTAAGTAGGAAGTCAAAGTCAAAACAAAGTTCCAAAACAAAAGTACCAGGTCATGTCACTAGTCAAGATTATAAGGCCAAGTGGTGTCAGGTCAAGAAAGGGACAACAGCTACCAGAACACCATGGATCATTGACCATCAGGATTGTCTGCTGTAGCCTATAAATTGGACTGTTCTTATCTGAAAATGGGGCTACTTTGCTTTATCTTGTAAGCACAAGGATGTATATATGGGTGAGGCCATATGCGGAGACAGATGAGCTTGTCAACCACCAACAACATCGACATAGCTCTCATTCCCAAATCCCACTTTCCCAAACAAATGTACATCTCAGGGTAGTTTGTAAAACAGGTAAAACAAAAACTATGTTCTAAATTCAAGTAACAGTATACTTAAATTATTTATATTTTCCCAGCACTTTCCTAACACCACATTGCTCCCAGTTCTGCTCTACTTTGGAGCAATTTTCAACTTGTTTTCTCTCACTTTTTTTTTCTTTAGGAGTTATCAGGGACATCTGTTCTCCAATGAGAGTCAGTTTTGTTGTTGTTGTGTTTTTAGGAGGTACCAGGGATCGAACCTGGGACCTCATACATGGGAAGCAGGCACTCAACCATTTGAGCTGCATCTTCTCCCCTCTCATTGTCTTTTTTATTTTCCATATTCAATAGCCAAGGCATGAAACCTTTTTTTTCTAAACGTTTCTGACAGTTACTCCTTTCATCTTACTAAAAATGGCACATAAGATCAGCCTTTTAAAAGAAATAAAACAGATATGATTAACTTTTTAAAAACATTGTTTCAGTTAAGCATTAAAAAAGAACTGATTGTTAATTAGCATAGTTGTTGCTTACCTGTCATCTCTACAAGTCATTAATTACTTAACATTTCAACTCAAAATTCATTCTGTCTTTGAACTTATCAAAATGTACTGAAATTACATATATATATCCTCCAGAGAAGTATGAGCATAGTATAAATGGGGGCAATATTTTCTTCCCTTTGTGGTAGGCATTCAAAGCAGGGTTGAGGATAATGAATGATTAAATGACTCTTTTTTATTTACACAGTTACTGTATCGGTTCAAACCACAGATATAATGACATGGCTTTACTTCAACAAGTATTTATTCAGCACCATGAACTAGGTTAGGAGATGGGGATACAACCATGAACAAACTAGATGTGGCCCCCTATCCCCAACATGTTCCCATTATCTTTATGGAATCACTTTTCTTTGCTCTCCAGTGTCATCACTTGCTGCCACTTAGTACTTCTATGTATTATTATCCACATCTAACATTTCTTTCTTCACAGCTATTTCTTGCTCAAGATATTCCTCTTATGTATAATGTTCTTACCTGTCATCTCTACAAGTCATTAATTACTTAACATTTCAACACAAAATTCAACTTTTAGAGAGAAAATGCCTTTCCTAATTAGCCCCACCTCAATTTATCTTCTTTTTGCCACGTTCATCCAGCAAATATATATTGAGTAACTCATTCATCCCAAGACTATGGCTAGACCTGGATTAAAATGACTCATAGATAGAAATTATATTTTACAATATTTGCATCTTCAAACCAGCAACAACTATGCTAATTAACGATCAGTTCTTTTTTAATGCTTAACTGAAACAATGTTTTTAAAAAGTTAATCATATCTGTTTTATTTCTTTTAAAAGGCTGATCTTATGTGCCATTTTTGTTCTGTTCTAGACTTTACCTGCTAAAGCCTAAATTTCAATTAAAAAACAAAACAGGAAATTATAATTAATAGGAATAAAGTCATTCATTGGAGAACCTGGGAAAACTGCCATATTCTCATTAGTGTCTCCTTGGTTTGTGTCTAAATGTTAATTCCTTTGAAAATTTTTGCATGTGCTTCATTTTCTTTTAAATATTACTTTATAATTATATCATGGGTAATAGTTACTGACCTATGATTCCATTTCAATGGAATAAGTATTTTCTTACCTTGAAATAACAATTTGTTTCTATGGTTCTTTTATCCTATTTTATAGCTAATAAACAGAAAAAAAGTAAAATTTTATTAAGACATTTCAAAAGGCTTATTAAGGCTTTAATTTTTTTCAATATTATGGAAAACTTCCAGAATAATAGTATTGTTAGATACTCTGTTTTTACAATTTTTATACTCTGAAATAATAAGACTAGCTTATGAGATTCTAAAGGGCTAAAAGTTTTTTTCTAATATAAACCCACTCATGCTTTTTAAATTCAGGTAGAAAAATATATAAGGATTAAACTATGTGATATTTTTATGAAAGTAAAAACACCCTTTTAAAATAAATCTACATGGGCACTATTTTAGTTTTACATTTAATTACTAAGTAAAGTATTAGAATTATTTGAAGTTTAGAACCAATGCATATTTTCAATATGGGGAGGAAAAAAGGAAATAATTGCTTTGCATATTTTGCTTAAATTTTAATAGTCATGTGAGCAAGACTGTTGCATTTTCAGAAAATCTCTTTATCATTTTCTGTAGTAATTTCTTTGGCATCTTTAAAGTGGTGAAAGAAAATAACTGCTGACCTAGTTTTCTATTACTAGCAGACTGATATAATGAAATATTAAAAGGAGTTCTTCAGAGACAATATGGAAATGAAGGAAAGAATGATGAGTAACAGAAAGGGTAAATGTTTGGGTAAATATAAATGAAATAGTAGTTGTACCAAACAAAAAAAAATCATGTTTTAAAAAATATATGTAGATATTATTATGGGTATTGTTGATAGCATGGATTTTTTATCTCTACAAACACTCCCATAAAAACAGAAAGAGCAACTAGGATAGCCAAACCAAACATCAAGATACAACATATACAAAAATAGGTGACAGTTCACAGCCATGAACCTCCAAAAGATGAATACTTGAGAAGAAATCATCACACGCTGCAAGGGTGATAGAACATAGCAGCATCAATCTTAGAGGAAGGCCACAAGGGCCTCTCTGGGAACACGGCACAGCCAGCATTGCCAGCAGTTCCTCCATGCAAGTGCAGCAGATCTATAGGAAAAAAGCAGCCCAAACCTTCAAAGCTTGATCCAATTTGTGGGCAAGAATTCTGTGGGTCTGAATTTTGGAGAAACCTTTTGGTTGTGGAGAAATTATGACTTTATAAACTGTCAAAACTAACAACCAGTAGAACCATTCCAAACAAAATCCCAGAATGAAAAGAAATGGTAGGGAATAGATTTCAAATTGAGCAGAAAAACACAATAAGAGAGAGAGAGAAAAAAACGGCCCATATAAAATTGTGGAGCAGAGGAAAGAGCTCTTAAATAGTAAGCGACCATCATTTTATCTCTTTCTGAAACAACAGAAGTGAGAATTCTAGAACTGTGTAGCTAGAAAACCTATTCTTCCCTAACCCTACCTTTTAAAAACATTGGAAAATGAATTTCAATATAAAATAAACAACAAAAATAGATCATAGACCAAATTCAAATTCCAAAATAGGTTTTAAGGGGGGAAAATAGAATAATGTTCTTAGGACATTGAAAGAATACCCAAACGATAGGACCACAAAACAGAAGATGTTAACAGAAGATTTTAACAGAAGATATCAAACTGAACTAAATAATTTAAGGGAATGATAGGAACTATGAAATAACTATATAAGTCAGAATGCAACTCTCTGAAAGGAGATGAATGGAGAAAAGGAGATGTGTAAGCCTGTGACAAAACTAGGCATGATTTGAAATAATAGAAAAAAATGATTTCAGAAAGTCTGAGGTGGAAGGAAAAAAGAACAAAGAAGCATTGATATTGCTTTAAGAGAAACAGGAGATGGAAAGGAGGCAAATTTTTAAAATCGAAAATAAATTTTAAAAAGATAAAAAGGATTTGAGGGAAAAATATTTGGTGTAATAAGACAGCTAAGAAGACCAATACAATGAAAAATGAATATAAATTATAATTCAAGGGCTTATTCCTGAAAAGAATGGTTACTTGAAAATATGTACTAAAAGTGCACATGGTGTACTTGGGAAAACCAACCCAGAAGAGCCAACACCATGAGAAATTCTAGTAAAATAACCTTTTAGGGCATAATTTAAAAATCATTTTGGCATCCACTAAAAAAAATGAAGCCCCTTATAAAGGAAAGACAATCAGTTTTTCATCAGAATTTCTACAGCAATGTTTTATGGAAGAAAACCATGTAGCACTGTATTTAAGAAGCAAGGGGAGACATAGATGTTACGTCAAGGCAAGCTGACCTTCAAGGATAAAGGCCACAAACCACTGTGAACGTGCAGTAGCTCAGGGAGCATTACTCTCGTGAGGTTTCCCGAGGAATCCATTAAAAATCAAGCTTCACATAACCAAAATCCCCAGAGAGGCTGAGTATAAGGAGTGAGCATTTAGTATATGCTTATCTTGGAAATAAGTAACTATATGATGACTATAAGGATAAAGATACTAGGTAGTGGTTACATGTTTTGAAAATACAGATTTAGAATAACTATAAAAAATGGGGAAATAATGGAGAAGATATTTATAGAAAGTGAATTAAACCTACTGATAGCCTTAAAGTGTTTACTGGTAGAAAAGAAACATGAATTCAAATTAGGTGCTGGGGAAAAGGGAAAGAAGAAGAGATTACTAGCTACTTTCATTATTTCTCATAATAGGAAATGAACAGAGAATAGCTACAAATCAGAAGACTAAGGTACTAGTATAAAGCAGAGTTTTTCAACCTCAGCACTATTGATTTTTAGTCTAGATAAATCTCTGCAGTGGGAGGTTGTCTGTGCATTGTAGGATGTTTAGCAGCATCCCTAGATCCTAGTAGCATCTTCCCAGTTGTGACAACCAAAAATATCTCTATATAGTGTCAAATATCTCCTCAGAGGCAAAACGGCCTCAGTTGAAAACCAATGGCATAAAGGTAATGGATAAAACAAAACATGCCTTCTCATATATCAAAATATGTACCAACAAAAATAAAGAGAAAGATCAAATAAAATTATATATTGTGAAGATGTATACATATGTGTATCTATATATATGCATAGACATGTACATAAATATATATGTACTCATATACATACAAAAGCAATATGCAACACTGAGGCTAACTATATTGTTAATGAGATTATGTCATCTGTCAAGAGTAAAGATTTTCACCTTGACTAACAAATCAAAAACATTTATAAATGGATTAAAAATAAATGGATAAAAAATGGTATAACCGAAAATTCTTTTCTTACATCAGAATCAAAACGTTAATAACTGGCAAGGTGGAATTCAGTCTAAAAACATAGGGAAAGACAAAGAAGGAAATATTTTAATGCTGTCAACTATATTTAACATTGAATAATATTATTAGTATCTCTGGATTCAATAATATAGCAACAAATTTCACAAATCAGAAATCATAGGAGATGCAAGTGAAAACGGTAGGAACATACATATAATTGAAGACTTTATTATACCAAGCCATATCAAATGAAGAAAAAATTAGTAAGTGTATAGAAACCTAAACATCTTAGGCAGTAAGGTAGCTTTTACAATCATAAAAGTATGCCATCCTCTCCTCAAGTGGATATGGATTGTTCACAAAAAAGTTCACCAAAATGTGGTCAAATCTTAGGCAACAAAGTAAATTCAATAACACAAGGCATTAATAATAATAAAAGGTCTCCTTGGGAAAAAAAAAGAACCATTAAACAATTCTTGGGTCAAAGGGAAGATAAGAATAACATTACAGAATTTTAGAAAATATTACATAGGAAAGCTTAAAATATCAAATGCTAAAAATAGTACTAAATACCTATATCAATTAAGAATTTAAAAATCAGAATAAAAAAATAACCACCTATTGAAGAAGTTAGAAAAATAAAAATGTTGTTTACAAAATTGAAGACAATAGAACTAATAAATCTCAAATTGTAAATTTTGAAAACTTCAAAAGAAAAGACAAACACTATAATGAATCAAGAAAAAAAGAGTGGGGGAAGTAAGAAATCACAGTTATCACTGAAGAAAATTATTGAAGTTCAAGAACGTCTTAAACTACCTCTCAAAAAGAAACCCTCTAGGCAGAGATAATTATCTAGGGGAATCCTACGAAATCTTTAAAAATCAGATAATCTCAAAGCTATTTAACCTAATCCAGGCATAGAAAAAGATGAAAATATTCAAAATTCATATGAGGCAGAAATAATTACAGGAGAAAGAATTATATACTAATAAAAGAATGAATTCATTAGAAAGGTACAACAATTCTGGTTGTATTTAACAAATATTATTACTTCAAATGTATAAAGCAAAAATAAAAGGAACTAAAAAGTCACATCCAAAATCATAGTTGGAAAAAATAATTCACTTATCTTAAAAACTGATGGAAAAAGAAGACAAAAATTAATGATATGGAAGATCAGAGCAATTCAATGAACATTTTTGCCTATTTGACACATAAAGAAGGCTGCACACAACAACATCAGAATACAGGTGTTATTTTGTCGATTGCATAGGAAATCCTTAGAAAAACTGACCACATTTAGTGCCACAAAGAATGCTTTTTCAAATATTAATTAATTTAATTATTCTCTGGATACAATAAAAGTAAGCTAACATCAATTTAAAATATCAGTAACAAACTTCTAAATACCTCACAGATCAAAGAGGAAATAATGTGACTTTAAAAAATATTTTCAATTAATCAATTCTGAAAATATGACATAAAAGAACTTAAGACATATTGAGCTGTCCTCAGAGGGAATTATAAAATCATTTTTACAAAACATGAAAGTAGAAAATCAGTGACTAATTCTTCACCCCTGAAGCTAGGAAAAGAGTAGCAAACTAAAACCAAAGAGGGTATTAGCAAAAAAATAAAGATATGATTACAGAGTAATGAAACAGAAAAGTACAATAGAGAAAATAGACAAAGTCATTAATTTGGTTATTGGAATAAATGAATAAAATACTGTTATCAAAGCTGATAAAAAATAAGAGCTAATAAATGAATTCAGCAAAGTGGACAGGTACACGATCGACACCCCCAAATCAGTAGTGTTTCTATACACAATAAATGAACAATCTGAAGAAGAAATCAAGAAAAAATTTTCATTCACAATAGCAACTAAAAGCATTGAATACCTAGGAATAAATCTAACCAAGGATGTAAAGGGTTGTACACAGAAAACTATAAAATACTGCTAAAAAATGAAAGACCTAAACACATGGAAGGACATTCTGTGTTCATGGATGGGAAGATTAAAAATCATTAAGATGTCAATACTATCCAAAGCAATATATAGATTCAACACAATTCCAATAAAAACTCCAACAATCTTCTTTGCAGAAATGGAAAAGCCAATCACCAAATTTATATGTAAGGGTAAGAGGCCCTGAATAGCTAAAGATATCTTGAAAAAGAGTGAAATTGGAGGACTCACACTTCCCAATCTTACAACTTATTACAAAACTACAATAATCAAAACAGCATGGCACTGGCAAAGGACAGACATTTAGAACAATGGAACTGAATTGAGAGCTCAAAAATCAACCCTCACATTTATGGCAAACTGGAATTGATAAGGTGGAAAAGACTACTGAATTGGGAAACAATAGTCGTTTCAATAAATGTTGCTGGGAAAACTGGATCTCCATTTGCAAAAAAAAACAAAAAACAAAAAACAAAAAAAAAGGACCCCTACCTCACACCATATACAAAAAAATGAACTCAAAATGGATCAAAAACCTTAATACAGGAGTTCTTAACAAGAGTCCATGGGCTCAAATTGAAATTAAAAAAAAACATTCTTGTGGGGCCGTGTTGGTGCAGGTGTGATATATTTATTAAATAATATACAGTATAGTGTGGAATTAGTATTCCTGTGGTTTTCACCTGACTGGCAAAAGGGTTCATGGAACAAAAAAGGTTAAGAACCCCTGCCTTGATATAAGAGCTAGAACTGTCAAACTCCTAGAAGAAACACAGGGAAGCATCTTCAGGACCTTGCGTTAGGCAATGGTTTCTTAGATTTTACACCCAAAGCACAAGCTACAAAAGATAAATAAATAAGACCTTATAAAATTTAAAGCTTCTGTTCTTCAACTACTTTATAATGAAAGTAAAAAGACAATGTAGGCAATGGGAGAAAATATTTGGAAACCACATATTTGGTAAATGATTAATATCCAGAATATATAAAGAAATCCTTCAATTTAACAACAAAAAGATAATCCAATGGAAAAAAAAAATGGGCAAAAGGCTAGAACAGACATCTCTCCAAAAAAGATAGACAAACGACCAGAGAGCTGATGAAAAGTTGCTTAACATCATTAGCCATCAGGGAAATGCAAATCAAAACCACAATGAGATACTACTGTGAGAATGGCTGCTATTAAAACAAAACAAACAAACAAACAAACAATCCAGAAAATAACAAGTGTTAGAGAGGATGCAGAGAAATAGGAATACTCATTCATACTTGGTGGCAAGGCAAAATGGTGAATCTGCTGTGGAAGACAGTTTGGTGGTTCCTCAGAAAACTATGTGTAGAATTACCATATGAGCCATCAATGTCACTACTAGGTATATACCCAAAAGAACTTAAAGTAGGGACTCAAACAGATTTGTACACCAATGTTCATAGTGGCCTCATTCACAATTGCCAAAAGACGGAAGCAACCCAAATGTCCATCAACTAATGAATGGATAAATAAAGTATGGTAAGAACATACAAAGGAATATTATTCAGCCACTGAAAGGAATGAAGTTCTGATACATGAGACAACATGGATGAACCTTGAAGACATCATGTTGAGTGAAATAAGCCAGACACAAAAGGACCGACATTTTAAGATCTTATTGTTTTGAAACGATTAGAATAAGCAAACTCATCGAGTCAGAATCTAGAGTATAGGCTCCTAGGGGATAAGGCCTGGGGTATAAGGAATTGGGAAGGTAAGGCTTAAAATGTTCAGGGTTCCTGTTTGGAATGATAGAAATGTTTTGGTAATGGAGAGTGATGATGGCAGCATAACATTGTAAATGCAATTAACAGCACTGAAATATATATCTGAATAGGATTAAAAGAGGAAATGTTAGACTGTATATATGGTAACAATAAGAATTTTTTAAAAATCCATGGAATTACACACGCAAACAGTGAGCTCTAAATTAAACCATGGGACTTTAATTAATAGTACAATTATAAAAATGTGCTATCATCAATTGTAGCAAATGTTCCACACCAGTGCAAGTTGTTGGTGGTGGGGTGGTATATGGGAATCCTATATTTTGTGTATGATTGTTCTATAAATACACAATTTCTCTAATAAAGAAAAAAAAGAAAGGCACAAATTAACATTAAGAATAAAAATAATTGAAAGGCATTTCTTCAGATCCTAATGAAAATAAAACATAAGAGAACACTTTTTGCCAATAAATTTGAAATATATATCAAATGAACACAATCCTTGGAAAGCATCTCTCCAAAGCTACTGGTAGAAAAATTTTTAAAAATTAAAAAGTTTACTAAAGTAATTGAATCTTTTTGAAAGGTCTTTCCACAAAAATCATAGATCAAAATGACAAATGACTTTATGGGTGAATTCTACAAATAGTTATGAATAAATAACAAATCATGTATTTCCAGAGAAGGGGAAAGAGAGAACATCTCTGCATTCATTTTATGAGTCCAGCAATTCCTTGATAGCAAAATTGTTAAGGACACAACAAGAAAAATAATTAAAGGCCAATCTCTATCATGAACATAGAGGAAAAAAACAAGACAGTACATTATTACCATGTTGGGCTAATTCCAGGAGTGTGAGACAGATTTAACATTTGAAAACCAATTGTTGTAGTTATCATATTAACAGAATAAAGGAGAAAATCAATATATCAATGTACACATTGATATATCAAAATCATTTCAGTACATCAATGTATACAGGGAATGTATTTAATAAATTTCTACACACATCCATGATAAAAAATATTAAAAACTAGAAATAGAAACGAACTTCCTTAAGTTTCTTCAAATTACCCTGCAATAAACAATAATAGCAAAAGGGAGAGAGTTTTCTTGTGTGATTGGGAATGAGAAACAGATACCTGCAATAACTACTACTATTCAATATTATTCTGAAGGGAGTAGTCAATGCAATAAGGCAAGGAAGAGAGAAATACATTGGAAGAGAGAAATAAAACTGTCATTATTTGCAGGAGTCATGGTTATACACATAGAATGCCATCCCAAACTTTGAACAGTTATAATTAATAAATGAATTTAGAAGATCAATGATTACTATATCAATAAATGTATAGTAACAAAAAATCAGGAATTGGTTTACAGCAGTATCAAAATATAAAATTATATATGTATATCACTAGACATATGTTCAAATTGGTATTTCAGAGCAGTAAGGGGAGAACAGTGTTGTCAATAAATGGTATGGAGTCAATTGGCTATTTTATATGGAAATAACGAATCTTGTTTATACCACACCCTATATACAGAATTCAATTCCAGGTGTTTTAAAATCTAAACGAAAATGGTAAAAACAAAACAAAACAAAACAAAAAGCCCCTAGAAGAAAACATAGAGAGATAACTTCATGACCTTGAAGCAGGCAAAGATTTCTCCGACTGGACAGAAAAAACACACACCATAATGGATATTAAAGCTCATGGGTCTTAGAGAGCACCTAGTCCAATGCCTCCTTTGATAGATGAGAAAACCAGAGTCCAGGATAGATGAATTCTTTCACAGAATCCACACCTTCAGGAACCTGAAAATCTACTACTAGGACCCAAATTTTCTGAACTTGTTTTAAAGGATTGAGAACCCTAAACAACAGGATTTAAAAGGATAGTTACTTATTGTTTATGCATGTTCATGTATGAATGATATACTTTAATTTTAAAAAAATGAAAAAAAAGAAAACATAAAAAAAGGATAGCTAGCCCTCTTTCTTTCCTTTTTGTTTTTTAAGGAAAAAACAAGTAAGCAAGCAAACAAACAAAACTACTGTGTATAGCTACATTTATAGAACTTCATATGTACCATGCAATGTTTTAAGTTTTTCAAGCATTTTACAAATGTGAATGCATTTAATCCTCACAACAACTCTATGACGGGGGATCCTACTATGATTATATTCATTTTACAGACAAGAGAAGATCACAAAACCTGTGCTAAGTTGCCAAGGGTCCACAGCTAGTAAGTGGAGAGCTACGATTCTAACCTAGGAAGCCTGAGTCCAGAGCCATTTTCACACATTGAAAGCTGTAATTTCAACTTCTGTGTTTTAGTTTCAGTTCAAATAACTTAGGAATTGACATACCTAAGGGTTTTGTGTGGATTAGTATTCTATTTTCTGCCACTTATTCATTCCCAAACAACCTTACAATACTGTATCTTTTATTAAAATTCCTGTAGCAGTTGATGTTGTTTATTATATATTGCTTTTTCTTGCATTTCCACCTCCTTTGTGCGTTATTTCATGCAAGCACATTCTTTTGTACAATTGCCACAATACATTATTCTTTTTATAGTACTTGATCTGCATTATATAATGCTTTATCTTTGACAATTTCCTTTGCATGTTATTTTATATACAAAATATTTCTCAAGAGCATTCATGAATTTTCTTTTATTTTGATGAGGCATATTAGTTTCTATGCCCCTTTAGAGCTTAATATGTATTGGAAATCAGCTAACACAACTCCATACCTACTGTTGAAAGAATAAATGCTCATAGCGACACAGTATTCTGAAGTAAGTTCACAAGTGACTTTCAGACAATTTATTCCCAGGATTAAAGGCTAATTTAAGGCATTGCATTTTAGCTGCTATTATGTCCAGCTTTGTTTTTGTGAATGAGTTACAAGTACTTAGAACTAATAAGAGTCTCCTAAATATTGCTCTGGAGCTTCCCAGAGATAGCTCTAGTGAAGCAATCAGCCATGGACAGAATCCACCACTGCTTTCACTAATTTAGGCTCAGTGATTGAGTCAAATAACCAAGTTTAGAAGCATAAGGCAAATCCCCCAAGGCTTTCTACTATATGTGGGGCCCTGTGTTTCCCTGGCTGTCAGACTGTTAGTTTTATAATCCATTCAATCTGGAAGTTTGCTAATTAGCATTTGTTTATAGCATTTTAAACAACTCTGTTTAATTACTGAAAACTTGAAATGTGTGTTGTGCTTTATGAGACATAAAGTATAGTTTTTAATACTTTATTAACTGATGATAGGACATAAGGAGGGAGGTTGAAGACTTTGCAAACAATTACCAGATATATGGATACTCAGGGTAGTAGAATTACCGAAAACACAGTAATTTTGCAAAATGTTAGAAGGAAATTCCAAGACATTTTACTTATGAAAATATGTTCTCTTTAACCCGCAGTATATAACAGCAGATTTCCTTATTTGTTAAATGGGATTAATCAGCTTCCATGAAAGATGTTAGAAAGATAATTTTTAGAACACAATATAGTGCATCTTTAACTTCTCTAAGATTGCTGATGAGTAAAAATAAAATATAAATAAAAAATGTTATCACCACAAGCTACATCTATTTACCACAGAAAGGTAGAAATAAAAGTAACATACTGAATACAATTGTGTAAGTAATTCTGCACACTTCCATTCATTTTACCATTCAAGACCCTGCACAACTTTCTGAATAGCTTTTGAAAAAATATATAATAAGACTCTACTTATAAAACTCTGCAATTGGTCATCATTTTGAAAATCTGTATAGCAGGAGTTCTTAACAAGAGGTCCATGAGCTTGAATTGAAATTTAAAAAACATTATTCTTGTGGGGACGATTTTGTGCAGGTGTGATATATTTATTAAATAATACACAGTATAGTGTGGACTTAGTAAGGGGTCTGTGGTTTTCACCTGAGAGGCAAAGGGGTCTGTGTAACAAAAAAGGTTAAGAACCCCTGCTGTATAGTGTAAAATCTGTTGAAATACTAGATATTTAAAATATCGGGGGGCCGGCTCGATAGCCCAGTGGATAGGGCGCCGGCATACCACATGGGAGGCCCTGGGTTCGATTCCCGGGGACCTCTCCTAGAGGGCAGACCACCTTGAGAATGGCAAGCCGCCATGGGCGGGCCGGAGCCGCTGTGGGCAGGGCAAGAAGCTGCCACGGACATGGCAAGAGCCGCCACGGGCAGGGCAGGTCGCCCGCGGATGGAGCGCAGCCAGCCACCCGCGAACTAAAAGCCGGCCATGAACCGAGGCAGAGACCGCCCACAAGCGGGGAAAGCCGTGCCTGCGCAGTGACCACTCTCGGCGCGTCCCCGCAGCAGGGGGAAGGGGAGATATGTAATAAAATAAATAAATCTTTAAAAAAAATAAAATAAAATAAAATAAAATATCGGGACACATTGGGATTTCCTCTAGTGTAAAAAGAAAGCTGAAATGATGATTAGTTTCAAAAATTACTAAGAAACTTTCAAGTATTTACTACTTCAAATATTTTCATATGCTTATCGTAGCTAATGTTCAAATTAGGTAAAGGATTAGTTTCTGGTTTATATCTTGGGAAGTGAAAGCTTTGTCAAACTATCAAGTTGCGAAAGTGCGATGACAATATGTTCTTTAGACACTCAGACAAAAACTAAAAGTAAAGTTTTATTTTTTATTATCCAAATGGTAATAGAGTTATATATAATGATGCCTTTCTAAAAGTGTTCTTTATTACCTGCAGCATTCTTTAGATATTTTCTGCAAGATTTTCATGATTTAGAAACTCCCAAAAGTATCGTGTACTTCTCGAGGGGTTCTACAATAGATTGCGTTGTCCAAAATGATTAGCCGAAACTATCACTTCACCATGGGCTCCCTGTCAATGTGTCCTCACTGGATGTTCACACGCTGCATCTAGTTTGTACCTGAAGGCATCTGCAGGAGAATAATACTGACCAAAATGGAACAGGCTGGAAGCAATGGTAGAACTAATGCATGTGTTAGAGAGAACAACTAGAGATGCTGTAGTTCTACTTCCTTTTTTTTGTTTTAACAAGCTTGTAGTGGTATTGCTAAATAATATACATTTGATGATCTCCTCAGGTGTCTGAATATCTCAGAACTCAGCATTTTTCACTTAACTCTTTCACAAGGCTTTCTTTTTCTTCATAATTTCTAATGGTCATCTGACATGTTTGAATGAGGGGATTTAATGGGAAAAAAACACATCTTTAATCACATTCTGTTTTGGTCAGCCACAGGAGTGCCTTTTGAAATACACCAAAGATTGGTCAGTCTTTATAAAGGGTATTTATTTGGGGTAGAAGCTTACAGTTACCAGGCCACAAAGCATAAATTTCTTCCCATACCGAAGTCCACGTGTTGGAGGAAGATGGCTGCCGACATCTCCAGGGTTTAGGCTTCCGGGTTCCTCTGTTCCCGGGGCTGCTTTTCTCTCCGGGTTTAGCTTCTGTTTCCTTCATGAGTTCAGCTGTAGACGATGAGGCTTTCTATGCTTTGCGTCTCTCCACAAGGCCAGCTGTAGACTATCGGGCGAACGGCTCACTCCAGCATCAGAACTGCTTTTCAAATCTCCTTCTCCAAATCTCCTCTCTGCTTCTCTCCAATCTCTGCTTCTCTCAATCTGCTTTTCTCAATCTGCTTCCTCTGCTGCCTCTTATCTAGCCTTTTATACTTGAGACCACGCCCACCGAGGGGTGGGGCTCAA
>PVKH010011477.1:0-17748 GCA_004027955.1 Chaetophractus vellerosus
GGAGTTTTAGGTATGATTTCAATAGGTCTGTAGTGGGGCCTGAGAATTTGCATTTCTCATAATCACCTAAGTGATGCCAAAGCTTCTGGTCCATAAACCACAGGTTGACTAGCACTGGTCTAAGAAATATGATTTGAGGCCCATTTTTATTTTCATATAGCCTCTTTTCACAAAGACATATCCAAATACATAGCCATTTAAATTTAAGGTTGGTGACGCTTTCACATTATTGTTACATACTATATAGCCATTTTTCCACATTTTAATTTGTCTGTAATTTAGATAATTAAAATTGCTTTTGTGGCTTGCCTCTACTGCCTCTGGTGCCTTCAGACTCATGATATAATTGGAAAGAGACATCATAGGGAGTTATCTCCAGTATTTTGGCAGGCAGAAAACTTAGTTTGCTTTCTGGGAGTTAAAATGAATGGATTTTATCAGTGCATGATAAAAAACAATATTTATCCCAGGTGTATATAAATAGCTAGGTTAATCAGTGATTTTTAAAGACATCTAAGGAAATAATATGTCACAGAAGGGACTGACAACTCTAGAAAGCCTGGCACATTTGGGAAGATATATGCTGCCACAGTCAAGGGAGAGGGATCTGAATCCTGAGATCTGAGGGCTCTCTGCTCTTTGGCTGGGATGCTTCATTGTCCTCACCCTGGTCTCAGGAAAATCCCTCTTACCTGTCCATTTCCCAGCCTTGTAATTTATTTTTTATTTTTTATTTTATTTTTTTACCAGCAACCTTCCGATGTTTCCATTTCTACAAAATGTGAATAACTAGTCATGAAGTGATGTCTTCTTCAAAATGTGAATAACTCGTCATGAAGTGATGTTGTTTATTGATAAATCAGGGTATACAATAGTCCCTTTTGAGCTGATTTAGGATGAGTCTGTCTCCAGGCTACCGATTATCTCAGTGTTTTCTCATAAAGTCCACTTGCTGAGTCTGCAAGGCTGAGAGAACGAACCATGGATCACCACAGATTCATCAAGCCAGCCACACAATGATTTCTCTGAACAGCCAACCAATGGGCCAGGCTGCAATGGAGACTCATCTGCTTTTCTGAGTACCTTATCTGTTGTTCAGTAATTCATTCAGTAGGAAAAAGAACCGGAGGATTTTATAAAACTGAAAGGAAAGTTGAAGTGCTCTTTCACTGTGTAACTGAGACAATAACCTTCCATTGGTGTCTGACTCTGGCGAACCTGGTGATTGACAGAATTGGAAAAGTTTGGTTTACAGTTGAGAAATATTCCACAGGACTGTGGAGTGTTTCTCTTTTGTCATATCCTGGTCTGTAATGTGGTGTTTGACATTGGATTCAGGTGCTAATGTTAGAGTAAGAATCCATCAAACTTTCACCTGCAAGCCCCTTTCTTCATGTAATTTAAGAAGTGCCTATCTGCATTATAAAGCCTGTGTTTTGCTTACCTTTCATTGGATTTCCCTTTTTAACTTTTTGCAGCACAAAATAAAAATTCTTGATAAAATCTGCAACAAATAAATCCTGTTCAACATGAATGCATTCTTAAGAATATACCAGAGGCAAAAATATATATCAGAGTACCAAATAAGTTTGAAAGGATTGTGGCTGTAGCACATTAATAGACACAAAGTGTACATTGAAATATTCATTGATTAACAAAGGGTAATAGAGAAATATTTTTTCTTTCTATAGAGGACTCAATATTTTTTGTATTTATGTGCAGTCTGTTATAATGTGAAGGGTACCATGAAAATCGATTCTAATCATTTACTACCCTTTTGGGTTTCTGTTTTTGTATCTCTAAAAGAGTTTTTTTCAATGATTAGGGATAAAATATATAACTTGTCCAGCAGATGGTACTTGATCAGTACTTGAGTAATGGTAATTATAATTGTGGAATATATTCTAAATTGAACTTATATTTAGAATGGAGGGTAAGACTGAAAAAAGATGGAGTTAAAAGCACTGGGAGAATCCATCTAGACATACCACTTTTTAGCCCTGCCTCTGCCTTCTCTGGCTTTTCAGTTGGAGTCATTGATATTACATAACTTTTGACTTATTTCTGCCCCAATCTTGACTGAGCTTGTTGCTGTTCTAACCCCACCAGTTGGATAAGCCCAGAAATAAATCACCCACCCAAGTATAGTATCATGGCCAGTGTTCCCCAGAGACCACCTCGAATAGCCATGGTGTCATTGAGTCTTTGGACCTCTACACCTTTCCATTAGTTCCTACTCGCTAAATAGATTTGCATCTAATACTGTACAGTGCTCCCTGTGCTCTGTTTCATAGTCGGGTCTTGGTTCCCCAGTATTTTTTATTCTCATCCTCCTCGCCCTGATTGAATTCCAGTCTCTTGCATAGCCCAGTGACTTGAGCCATCCCTCACGTCAACCCAGAATTCCCAGATATGGCTCTCTACCAACTTACCTGTCTTTCTTCCTTTTCTTGTTTTCTCCACCATTGTGAGTTTTCCTTTTAGAAGTTGCCATTGCCAATCAGCCATCTGGCCCCTTCCCAAATCTATGACCCTCTCTCCTAACACCTTAACCCTCACTCGCTCATGTTGCAGCCACAGTGGCCTCCTTTCTGTTGCTTAAAGACGCCAGGGTCTTTCCAGCCCCAGGACATGGAAAGAGCTATTCCCTTGCCTAGATTCCCACCTTCAGCCTTGTCCAGTCTTAACATGACTGGGTTCTTCGTAGTTTTCACCTCTTGGCTTAAATGCCTTTGCTGGCCATCCAGATTAAAAGGCTTCCAGTCAAATTCTATTGTTTCACCCTATTTTAATTCTTTGCCATGAACCTATTTTAATTCTTTGCCATGAACCTATGTTATCATTACTGGATATTTTCCTTGTTTATTTTCTGATTTGTATACTCTCTGTCCTCCCCATTAAATACAAGCTCCATGAGGGCAGGAATCTACTCAATTTCATTCCTTTCTATATCCCCAGAACCCAGAAAAGTGACTGGTACATAGTAGGTGCTCAATAAATATTTGTTGAGTGAGTAACCAGCTGTCCCTTAGGTTTATGTCTATATCTGGCCCCATCGTTTAACTGGTTGTACATCAGGATCATGTTTCATTCATTTTTGATAAAATTAAACCTGCCTACCTCAGATACACTGGTCAGCTCTACCCACCCACCTCCATTAGCCAAAGAGATATTGCTAATTGATGGCTATGCCCAGCACAGCTTTGAGATCCTCACAGTTTCCCAGGCAACACCACCACCAGTTTACCTGAACATGAATTCAAAACAACTTGTCCATCTTTGATCCTCAAAGGTGAGTCTGGATTTTCATTCTATCAGAATTTGATGGGTGGTATCTGCAGTGAACTAGCCACCTACTCTTTACGTAGAGTGTTTTTCTCAAAGGAAATTGTTTAGGGGAAGTCTGCGCTTCCTTTTAGAAACACCTGAAGGAAATTATCAGTCTAGTAAATGGCAGATCTCTAGAGCTTGGTCCTGTTATAGCTCAGGAGTCACAGAAGGGGTGGTCAGAAGGAAGCATGAATCTCATCAGGCCAGGGGCCGTTCATATGTTATTCTAAAAACATAGTAAGAAACGATGGCACAGGTGTGTAAATGTGCACGTTCCTGTGCTCTTTATTATTTCATTAGATCTTTTCATTCCCTTTTCTTCAACCTTCAGAAACCTCTTTTCTGAAAACTGCATCACGTGGACATCTGCTTTTGCTCGTCTAGGATCCATTCTCCCTTGTTTTTATAATTGCATGCCAATTTCCCTATTAATTTCTTACTAATCTCTCATTGGATATGGTTTTTGTTCAATTGCTTATCAAAGGATAAGGCACGTATCCAAACTAGGAAAAGCAAATTCTTCCCTAAGAATGTGAATCTTGATTTAGCTATGTGGATTTTAGCATCTTAGAAGACTATCTACTAAATCATGGAGCTGAGATACCCAGAGCTTCTCTATCTTCTCAGAGGATTAGTTCTTCAGATTTTCCTTTGCTTTGGCTAGCCAGATTTTTTTTTCCCCTTTGGTTAATGAGAATTAGCTACTGTCACTTGCAATCATAGACCCCTAACTCATATGGAGAACGTCTTTAATACATATTGTACCATAATAGGACAAATAATTGCTATTTAGTATTATGGGGAACCCCCATATTTACCTACCTTCTTCTCTCTCTTCCTTCTGCATTTCTACCAGAACCAGAGCTATTGGATGTTCATGTAAACATGAGGAAGAAGCAGTTGCCACTTCTAAGGAATGTAGAGTCTCCCCTCCCTAAAGCCTCTTTCCAGTTGGTCATGTTGAGGCTCTGTATGCTTGACTTTGTGTTTTTTTTCCTCAGACTTTCCTGACCCGTCTCCACCTTCCATATCCTGGTCATATCCTACGTCCTCTTAGAAGTCTAACTCCAGAGATTAAAACTAGCCTTCTCCCTGTCTGTTCTTTCTTTCCTCTGTCCTTCATTTAGTCTTTTTCTTTTTGTAGCCCCACAGCACATAAAAAAGCCAACTTTTAATTTAATTTATTAAATGAAGGTGGGCCCGGCTAGATAGCTCAGTGGATAAAGAGCGCGCTGGGATACCACATGGGAGGCCCCGGGTTCGTTCCCGGGGACCTCTCCGAGCGGGCAGACGGCCTTGAGAAAGGCAAGCCGCCGTGGGCAAGGCAAAAAGCCGCCACGGGCAGGGCGGAGCCCCCACGGGCATGGCAAAGTCACCCGTGAAAAGCGGAGCTGCTGCCTGCTAAGCGGAAGCCGGCAGCCCGCAAAAAACATGGAGGACTGCTGCCCGCAAAGCATGGAGCGGAGCTGCCCGTGAAAATGGAATGGAGCCACCCATGAACGGAGCGAGCCGCCACCGCGGAGGGCCTACTCGGTGCATCACCGCAAAGACGGGGGAGACAAGAAGCGAACATAGAGAAACACAGAAGAATGGACACACAGCAAGAGCAAGCAGAAGGGGGGGGGATGTGAAATAAATAAATAAATAAATAAATAAAGAATGATTTGAACAACAAAAAAAATGAAGGTAAAAAGAAGAAACCCAACTAAAAAGAAATTCACCCTTTAAAATGTTTGTCACTAAACTTCTTGACCTTTAATAATAACTGCTCGTTCCGTTGCCACTATTTCCATTTCGTTCATCAAATTCAGCCAGCCATAAAAAAAATACTCTCTTCTCTATCTTCACTCCCTCCCCTTAACAAATGTCTTACCTGCAGTCCTTTCCTTTTGACAATTGGTCATGGAGCTAGTGGTTGCATCATGCTTTCGCTAAAGAAATCAAGAGTGGAGGGTTAGGGAAAGGTTGAGCTCTCTTTGGCATAAATATTTTTGCATTTCTTCTAAGCAATTATTTTTGTGCGTTAGTCCTATTTTGAGTAATTCATTTACAGCTGGTGCTGCAATGAGTAGGCGTGTGATTCTCTATTTATAAAGCAGCTCCTACTCCCTTCCCATGCTCGCCTGGCTGGAAGTGGTGGTCTATATCAGCAGAGGGATTTTCTAGAAGTAATGATAATACTGAAATGGAACAGAAACACGGGAGGATTTAGGAAGCTCACTGCTGTGCACTGTTTGTGTTTCCTGTGGACCATTATGTCCAGGGCAAAGCTAAAGCTTGAGGAGGACAATGGGGATCCCCATTTAAAGAGCTAAACAAGAAGGAAAAGGCTGTCTTTGATGGTACAGTTTAAAGAGAAATTAAAAGGGGGAGGGGCATGCCATCTATAAGATAGATGAGTATTACAGTCGTTCAAGGGTAGTTTCATTTTAGCATTGGAACAAATAAACATTTCTGTAAATTTGTTGCTTGTCTATGATTTGAGCAGTGCAGAATAAGAGCTATTGAGTTTAAATCACCTATGTGCTGAAGAATAATTTGTTGTTAATGCAAGATATTTAACACATGTTAAGTACATTTCATTAACTGAATAAATAAAAATGAATGAATAAATAAACTCATGCATAAATAATTAAATTAAATAAATCAAGAAAATTACAGCTCACACTTTGTTTCTGAGTTAAATTTACTAAAACTGTACTAAATTCTTTAACCCTTAAAAATTTAAGCCTATATATAGGGAAAATGACTTGTGAAATTGAATTTTTTTTTTTAAATTGGCCAAGTACTATAAAAGTTTTTGATGTTTTAGTACTTGTGGGGAGGTATATTTTGGCAACTGGACTGAATATTTAAAATGGTTGAATGTTAAGTTCAACTCCTCATAGACTTTAAATAATTTAGCTTGTCATAGAGATTTGGACAAGTGTTTGAATTCACAGTGCCTCTATTTCACCTGTAAATTTAGGGAGAGCTTCATTCAACAAAAATTCAGTACCTGCTGTGTACCAACCACTCTGCCAGGTTGAGTGTGTTGGCTCATTGGAGGAAAGAGTTATTTTTGCAGTGCATTTCTAGAGTCTATTATAGTGTCTGGTACGTAGTTAGCCTTCATTCAACACTGATGAATAAGGAGTCTAAGTTACTAAATAAGACATCAGTATATAATTTAAAGGTATTTAAGACTGGAACATTCATGCCTAGTATGTGATATAGGATATATTCAGTCTTTTAGGAAGTATAGAAGAATCCTGCCAGAGCTATGCAGAGCTTATTCATTTCATCAATCTGAAAATATTACTTGAAACTTCATAGACGATAGACCATTTAACATGCACTTTAAAGAATGTATAGAATTGTGTAGATACCTGTGAAGGGATGATATGATCAGAGGTCTGGAGGCGGGAAGGTATGTACTTGAGAGATTGGATATAGGGTAATGGTGGAAAATAGGGAGATAAAAATGAAAAAGAAAGTTTGGTTGAGAGTAGGGAAGACATTGAATGACATGGTAAAGATACTGCTTTGTTTTCTCTGGGAGTTGATGGGCTGCAATCTTTTCTTTAGCTCAGAATGATATCAGACAATGGTTTGGAACAGTGACTATAGTATTATTTAGGGTAGGGTAGCTAAAGACAGAGCATGGAGTTAGGAAATCGGGTTAGAGCTTACAGAAATAATACAAGTAAGAGATCTTGGGAAAGACTTATTGAAAATGGATATTCATTGTGGTGGACACATTGGCAGAAAGCAGGCAGTGCTTTGGATTGTGAGGATGAGGGACAGAAGAAAGGTTGGTGAGTCAAAGTATTAGATGACATTTTGGAAAAGTTGTTGGCCTGTCACCTAGCATGGCTTCCTAGAAGTCTGTTAGAAATTTGTTTTGAGGCTTGCAGTGCTAATGTTGGATAAAGATTTAGATTTGATAATAATGAGTATAACAGCAACAACTACCATATTTTGAGAGTTTCCCATGTGCTTTAAGTGTATTGACTCATTCGATCTCTACAACAACCTATGAGTAGCATCATTCTTATCATAATTGGGAGTGAGCAGGATAGCTGTTAGAACAAACACGATTAAAATGGAAATTGTAGAAATAGGAAAAACAGCCAAGGACAGAACCTTATGAAATATTAAGGAACCGGTCAGTGAAGGACCAAGAATTAGTCAGGGAGATGGGAGAAACAGAAATCAGAATTATGTTAGAAAAGGGATCACGAAGCATCAGACAAAAGGAGTGTTTAGTGATTTCATGTATTGGAAAACATTCAAGGATTTTAAAGACTGAGAAAAAATGCATTGTGTTTAATAATTTGAGGCCATTGCTGACTCTAAGGAAAAGAGTTTCAGTTGAAGGGCAGGTGAATAAGAGGTTGGGAGGTCAGGTGGTGGCATTTACTATTGCCTACTCTTTCTAGATGTCTGAGAATCAATACTAGAAGAGAGATAGGCAGTCACTGTGGTGGGGTAACATAATGAAGGGAAGCTGCTTTGGGACGAGGAGGTCTCGAGCATATCTGTGGTCTCAGTTGGAGGAGCAGGTTGTGGGTGAAGAATGGGACATGTGAGCAGGTAGATTCAGGCTCTCATTAAAGTTAAATCCTGAATCTAGGGGTAGAATATTGAATAGATCAAGGGCACAGGTGGGACATTTGGCTTCAGAAAACCTAATCTATAATCACTTCTTCCTCTTAAAAATGAGGAGAAAAAAAGAAAGTAGATGAGGATGAAGATAAATTTGGAGTTGGGGTGAAGTGGAAATAGATCATGTCTGAAAACTTTAATCTCAAAAATAGTAGGCTCTCTTCTGTGAGTGAGAAAGGAGAGCTCAGAGAGAGGTCATAGCTAGGGAGAGAAAGGCAATTTTTTCTTCCTACCAGGAGAATCTCATGCTTTATAATTCCAAATAATTAAGGAACTTTGAAACAGAGGAAGCTATTACTAAATGCACAAGAAATTTGTGCAGTGGAATCGGATCCTTTCCATTAAAGTTCTTAAATACACTTGAACCCATGAATTTAAGGTTCTGTATTTCTTTTTAAGATTTGTTTTTTAGTGAAATTCTAAAAGCCATTGTTAAGGATGAGAGGCCTGTAAACCGTATTTGTCTTACTATTACCATGTTAATATTAGGACTTGTTTGTTTTATGGGAAGATTTTTTTTTTCTTTCTGAGGTACATTAAATAAAGGAATGCCACAGGAGTTCTCTCTTCTGGCTCCACCTTCCCCCATTGTTATTGGACTAAAGCCGTAGGGAAAAATCACTCATGGTGGCCTCCTTCAGATAAATTAATGTGATGAATACTGGCTATCATGTGGACTTTGGGGAGCAGAACCTGGCATACTTATTCACTTTTACGACTTTGATGGGCACGAGTCATTCTGTTTTTCTTATATAGGTTAACGAGTCTTTTATTTCCACTGAGTTATTCTGTTATTAGACAAGAGTGAAAAGCAAACCAAAACAAAACAATAAACTTATATAGATATCTTATAGAGATATTTGGAAATCTATCTCTGATGTTACACATAAAGAGCATCACAGTATTATTGTGGTGCCTTTTCTGGGCCCAAGTCATAGGCGTTTCTTTGCCAACCATACCCCCGATTCAGTAGGTTAATGGGGTGCCTGGCACTGGTCGATAAACAGAGCTAATATGCAAAGCGAAACCATTTATGTGCAAACAGATTTGAGGTGGGTTCGTTTGTTAGAGTCCATTATTATCTCTAGAGAGCGCTGCGAGAAGATCATTCTCCAGTATTCGAATATGGCTCGTCTCTGAATTGAAATTGGGGTCTCCGATCAGCCTGGGTGTAAAGAATGTAATAACAGTTTCTGCAGAAAGCGTCATGCTCCACAAGCAGGCCCCAAGGAAAGAAGGAAGCAGGTAGGATGGATAATTGGGGTGAGGTCCCAGTGTGATAGTCACTCACTGACAGATTGAATGGAGGATTGAGCACTTGACATTCGAAGTGTGTGTCTCCAGCACAATATGCAAACCACCAAAGAAAGTTGGTATTGTGCCATGAGTTGTGGGAAATCAGAGGCTAAATATAGCATGTGTTTCCAGCGGGCCCATTTAATTCAGATGTTTGGGGAAAGTTTTGAGATTTACTGTTGTTGACAGTTGGGAACCGCTATAGATTAATAAGCATGGGAGCACTGTGTTGAAATCTACATGTGGGAATATTTGCTCGATTATGGTATTTATAATTGGGTAGCAGAAGGCGAGAATAGGGGGATGAGTGGTTTTAGCTATCCGGGAGGGAGGGAGTGAGCGTGTGAAGGAATAAGGGAATGCCCATTGTAATAATTAATTCAATCGCCATCCATCATTTTGCAGCATTTGGATAGCCAGTGTGCAGCTGGAAGGGCCTTGGTTTCCTCATTTTGAATTTAGAGAGCATGAATCGGATTACAGATTTCTATAGGGTGTTCTGCAATGGAATTGCCCTGTAAAGTGTACTCTGTGAAAGAAAGGCCTTTCTAGTCAAGCAAGTTTGAGAGTTGCTGCATACTCCATTAACATAGTGGAAAGTCCCAATGCCCATTGGCATATTAAAGGCTCTGAGGACATCTGAAGGTAGGAAACACTTGATGACTTCACCATTTCCCAGACTATTTGACCACAGAGTCCGTGGAGAATAACATCCCCAGTGTTATAGTCTAAACCTGGGTTTGCCTTCTTGATTATGACAATTTTAGGAATTTAAAATCCAACACAACCAGTGTTTTCCCCCCTTTTTCTCTAGCATTCTGTTTATTTGGTTGAGAATAAACTAATATAATTGCCATGTATTAATGGGCCTTAATTTTTGAAGAATATAGGTCCATTTTTAAAAACTTGAACTATTCTCCACTTGGCAAGAAGTTCACTTACAGTGAGACATGAAGACTGGCCTGGATAAGGCTTCAAGTCTTAAAGTCAGTGTTATAAATTTATTAGTGGAATGATGGTGGCAGTAGTAAGAGACCATAAATTTAAATCTCGAATTCATTCTCATTATCTCTGGCTCTGGCTTTCTCTGTCTCCCCATTGCTTTCTATCTCTCTGTCGCCCTGCCTTTCTCTCTCTCTCTATTTCTGTCTTTTCCCCTGTATCTCTATGTCTCTATTTCTGTTCCTTCATCTCTGTCTCTCTCCCTCTCTCTTTCCCTCCTCCCTTCCCTCATCTTCAGTCTTTCTCTCCCTGAGACAGCACATCTACAAACATAGAGTTGACTTCTCATCAATTAAATAGGCGTGTGTTCTGACTCCCCATATTGACTTTTTTTCCCCTGAAATGCTATTCCCTGGAAACTGTGGACACTCTAGATAGCCCCACATTCCTTGCTGTTGATCTGCTCCCTCTCCTCTCCTTACCCTATGTTCACTCCTGCTTTTCCCCTCAGTGCCATTTTCATCAACCCCATCCTTTCAGCACAGAGGTATGGCTTGAGAGAGTCTGCCCTTATTCTAACCCCTCTGCAAATAATCTCTGCATTTTTCAATGCCAACCTGGAAGGCATTTTCTTACAGTCTGTGGATCATATAATTAATTACCTTTTTGAAGGAATGTTCACATTTCTTATCTCCCTTGTTATGCACATCATTTTTCAAACCTTGGAAAGATGAGCTGGCATTTCAAATAGGGGTGGTCCCGCAAATCAAATGCAGTGTGACTTTGGTTTCATTTCTTTGTTGAAACATCTGGTTTTGTTTAGCGCATGACAAAGAAGAGGTAGGAAACATGTAAAAGCCCTGTGTGCCCTCAGCCCTGATGGCTTTCTCTTCAGGCCCTCATGTTAGGAAAGCTACTGCCTCCAGTAGAGAAAGGAAGTTAATTCCACATCTGCTAGATTTGCCAAGACTCATTTTTGTGTCCATGAGCATGAAAGCTAGATGCGTCCGGATTTTCCACAGTCCAGTCTGGGACTCTGACCTTGAACAAGGAAGGTCGAAGCACAGTTCGCTGGTGTCAGTGGTGACATGACTTACTTGCAAAAATGTCAGGTCAAATATCAGGGCCTCGGTAAGGGTCATGTGAACAACTGCCACACCTCAAGTTTGTTAGCTACAGCACAATACATTTTTCCCTCAGGAATCTTAAAACTTCCTCCCAGGAATAGTGTTTTCTATGGCTTCTAGTGCATAGACTTCAGATTGTCAATACTTGGTTAAAACAGCATGATGCCCACTGGAAGGACAGCTTTGGCCTCCAGAACAAGCAGTGTGTGCCAAGTAGATGAAGGGTTTATAGATGGGCAACATGGTTAATATAAATTCAGTCTCTTTTGCAGAGACTCTTTCTCTAATGCCAGCCTCAGGCCTTGGCCCAGCTCCCTTCTAGAGTTTATCCATTGACAATTCTTGGCAAAAAAGGAAATCTCAGATGAGTGGAAAGTAGTCAGTACAACCTACAGGGATTATCCTTGAACAAATACATGGAAATCTCCTTGCCATTACTTCTTAGCCTCTTGCTGCTTAGTCATTGGCAAATTCTCTTCCTTTAGTTTTATCTGCTTTGAGATGATGTGACATTGGAGGTGTGGGGGTGACAGAAGTCATTAGAAGGCTAATAGCTAACATTATCTACAGCACCTATTTCATGCCAAGCTTTACTCTAGGTGTTTTATATATTAACTAAGCCTTGATAACAATCTCATGGTAAAATTCCAGTGCCCTACACATTGGGATATTATGCAATTTCCAGTTGGCTTTGGGAACCCTGGAACTCTCAGCCAGCTAGCTAAATCTGGTCATTTCAGTAATCCCTCAATCCCTCGTTTTACAGGAATGAGTATGTAGATCCCATTTATAGAGATATGACAGGACTTTGCTGTTTGGTAACTAACCTCATTTTAAAGATGAGAGAATTGAAGTATTAAAAGTTTAATTTATCCAAGATCATATAGCTTGAAGGCAACAGCCTTAGATTCAGATAGTGTGACTCTAGAATCCATACTTTCCACCACTACAGTGTAGCTTGATGTTTATAGAGAGACATCTAAGGGATAAAGTTGTTTTTTATGAGTCAGGAGGCCACAGCCCTGACCTCGGTTTAGTTATAGATACCCTGTGTCTCAGTATTGCCTTCTGGGTCCATCTGATGTTTTCTTCCCCAGTTGCATCAGATCACAGGGAACCAGAAATGGCAAACAGAGGGCCTGCTGGGGAGCTGGCTTTTTCAGGATCCTTGACTTTGAATTAATGTTTGAAGATTTATCTCATGAAGAGTTTCATGAACTGGAGGAATTATTTTAAATCTAATTTCATGTATCAAGAATGAGTACTGCTTTCTATTGTGCTTTTCTGAATCAAAGTTGCTCTTTCCTGAAATGCCATAGAAAAGACATGTGCTTTTACTTGGTAAGATGATGTCAGTAGCTGGCATGTGAGATAGTAAGAAATATGCCAAAAGAACATTGGATCCTCTATTTGGCTTTGGCTTTGGGGAATACAGGATTGGAAAACCTTCCAAATGCCTGCATATAGAAATATAGAACTTGAATGCCGATAGCCTGACGCTTTTGCACCTAGGTGCCTGGTCATCTCTGTTCTAATATGCAGCCCTTGCTTCTACCTCTGTCTGTCTAAAACTTAACTTGAAAGAGAAAAGATTTAAATCATGCACTATTGACACTAGTGATGTGTCAATATTTATCAGGGACCTAAAAATATCCATAAACTTTCATCGACTACCTCTCTTACAGAGTGGTAGGAAAGGTTTATGTTCAGAGATGTTATTAATATTGTATTTATTTACTTATTATTTATTTTAATGAAGAATAATATTCTGGTTGAAAAGAAATTAAAAGGAAATATATAGAGTAAAATGTAAAAGTTCTCTCATTCCAATTATACTACGCAGAACTGAACCAAACTCTTAAGAGTTTCGTATAACTTTCTCAGCCTTATCTTCATTATATTTCTTTCTCTCTTTATCATATATACACACATACATACACATACTCATTTGCATACATACATATAAGAGTTTAGACACACATATACACATTTACTTACACATATACATAAATATAATTTTCAGGAAAACTGTGATTAGGTTATAAACAATGCTCAATAACTTACCTTTTCAACTGAAGTATGGCCATTCTTTCTTGTCAAAACATGTAGAATCACATAATGCTTTTCTCAGTTGCATAGTATTCTGGAGTTATGCATTTAAACCATCCCTATTGATGAACACTGGGATTGTTTCCGATTTTGATTGTGCAGGTGTGCTACAAGGAATGTGCTAGTCACTGCACTGATGTGTGGGAGCACGTTCATGGAATCAAATCATAGAAGTACAACTATGGAGTCAAAAAGAAATTTACATGATTAGAGATCAGCCTAAATCTGCCCCACCACCATCACTGCTCTAGCCCTACCCATTTATTTTCCCACAAACAATGTATTTTAGGTTTATGCTGCTTTGTTTATTTTCTGGCTTCCTGAGAGGAATGCTATATCATTTACGGTAACTTGATCTGAGACGTTTAACTTTTCCTTTGAATACTCTGAAGGCTACATATCATAGGTTTTGATATGTACTCTTAGGGATGGAATTGAGAATATTTAAGAACTGATGACAACCTGTCAAAAAAGGTACCGTGGCCTCAGGTGCTAGCCCTAGACAACTGGGACGGCTCTCCTGGGGTGAATCAGCCAGATACCAGATACGTGACTCTCGCTAAAGCTCACTTTCTGGAGCCCATCGCCCATCCAAAGTATACAACTTGATATTTTCTAAATATTTCAAATTTGTCTTGCCTGTGTGCCTTTGAATCTGGCTCTTTTTCTTGCTGGGAATTGCTCCTGTCAATGACTCCATCAGTCACCATCCTTGCCCATCATTTCAAATGACACCTCCCTGGGAAAGAAGACAAAATCCTTCTACAAAATAGCTTGGCATTTTGTCTGACCCTCTCTCATTTACACCTAAAGCTCTGCAAGCTTTCCTGCAAAGGGCCAGATAATAAATATTTTGGGCCCCCTTCCCATACGGTCTCTACTATACACAGCTCTTCTTGTAACATGAAACAGCCATAGACAACACCTAAATGAATGGATGTGGCTGTGTTCCAATTAAATTTGATTTACAAGAACAGTTGGTCCACTCATGGGCTATATTTTGCTGACCCCTGAATTACACTATTTAATAGCTTTTGTGATTCTATATAATCGTGTATTCTGGACCATACACTTCTTGGAAATGAGCCTTTTATAATGGCTCTGGGGTTTAGCCTTTAATCCCTATGCACTCAAGGGATGTTTGTTGAATGAGTGAAAAACACTAACATTATTATTCACCTTTAGAAGATTTTAGTGATTCTAATATAAACCATGAACATGGTTTGAAAATTGGTCAAATTCTCTGGTGTCCATATAATTTTATACTTAAATTGCACCCTTGTTCTGGGATGGATTTAGTTTATTATTTGGCATTCATTCTTTTGTCAAAATGTTTTTAAGGCTAAAAGGAATTTAGAAAACAACTCATTCTAATATTTGAAAAAAATCCTAAATATAAATATAATTGGTCTACAAAATCTATTCAGATTAAAATTTATTCTTATTTCTATGAAGAAATGTCTATGTGGATTGCCAATTTAAAAAAATTCATTGAAGTATATCATTCATACATGAACATACATAAACAATAAGTGTATAGTAAATGTTGTGAACTTTTGTGAAATAAACATGCATAACATCATATAGGGGTCCCCTACATCAACCCACCACCAACACCTTGCATTGTTGTAAGACATTTATTGGAAATTACGAAAGAACATCGTCAAAATCTTACTACTGACTCTAGTCCGTATCTTACACTTGGTATATTTTTCCACCACACACGCAGTTATTATTTTTTAAATATATTTTTATTGCAGAAGTTGCAAACTTACAAAACAATCATAAAAGCATGTAGAATTCCCATACAACACCCCTTCATCAACACACCACACTGTGGTGGAACATTTGTTACAAATTATGAGATAATGTCATCAGACTATGACCACCCACCATGGTCCATAGCATACATTTGGCACACTTGCCTATTAGTTTTTGACTTAACTAGACTAAGCTATGATAGATTGGAAAATGATATATTAAGAAAGCATGCACAATACGGTGAATGAAATTATCTTACTTTTTTTACCCTATATTTCATTACATGTCCTGAATGGGGTGTTCTTTAGGAGAACTATAGTAGCATATTGAATTTTGTTCAGTCTGTATTTCTGGTTTTTTTTTTTTTTTTTTGGCTTCACTGGAATTTAAAAGCTTTAAATCATCTATAGGTTACAATCTCACCTAATTCTATGCTTAATGTTACAAACTAAGGAAGGTGTAATGAATTTGCATCCATTCAGAAGCCACAAATGCAAAATACATGTATGCTATTATCAATTGGATCTAAAAGACCAGAGTCTATAAATACCTACAAGCAGAGAGGAAGCTAGAGAAAGAGAGAGAGAGAAGTACATATGAAAATAAGGAAAGTAGACTTAAGTAATTAAAGAATTTTAGAGATGATAAAATGTAAAAGGGATTACAAGGAAGGAATCATAAAGATTTGAGAAGGAATACTCCCTCGTGATCATACAAGAGCAAAGAATACGGTAATGCACTATCGTTTAAACTGCATAGCTCACCTTCCAGATGTAAAAGGAGTATTTTTCACTCACCCTCAGTTTTCTTCGTACAAGACCACACTTGCTCCATCCACTCATGGAAAGAACAGCTTGTCTTATTACCCTTCAGTGGAAATGAGTTATGAGCCTTTTATCAGGAGTTTACAGGGCAGCTTTAACCTCTTTATAGTTGAATTTCAGTGATGAATGCAATATGTTATTTTATCTTATTTGATTTTTTCCAAGAATTCCTTTTCCTATTCTGATTTGTAGGTACATACAAGATACTAATGGAAAAGATAAAATTACCCCATTCGGGATCATGTTAAACACTTTTCTATTGTCCTGAAAGTCTTCAGTATTAATTTCCTGTTTCTTCTTCTATTCATGACTATCCAACTAGAAAATCCAGGCATTTGTGCCATTAATAACAATTTGGTGTCTTCCCTGTATTTCCAAGAAAAGCTTGCGTTTTATGCTGTATCTATGTTAAAAGAGCTCTTCGTGGGTTAATTTGGCTAATTTCTCCCTAGGTTTATAAACTAGGCTGGCAAGCATTGTGCGAAGTAGAAATGTAGGGACTCGGGTCATTTGCATGACAGTTGCAGGTAAAAATGACCACTCACAAACATATAGAAGACCTACTACGCTGCATACTGTAAGAATATAGCAGGAAGAGAGAGAGGCAGTGCAGGAGACAATGGAATGTCCTTATCTGGCAGCTGGCATTTATCTCACTACTTTAAAACCCTCAGTATGCAAGAGCCTAATTGTTTTTAACTCATCAAGCACAAGTGCCTCTTTCCATGAAACATGTGGTGCCCCAGCACTGATTAACTATAGTTCTGAGTGATCACCTTTGGGTGCCCAGATAGAGTGAGTAGTTTGCCCAAAGTCACAAGCAATGTAGCCCATCCTAGAATAATAGCTCCTTTCTTCCATCATTTCATTAATTCCTTCACACATTCATCATTTGTTGAGTGCCAACTGTGGGCCAAGTATTGTGCTACATGCTAGGAATACAAAGTTGAATGAGACAAGATCCCAAACCTTGAGAGGCTTCTAGTATATAATAAATATGCAAATCAATGGTTACGTTACATTTTTATCAGTGCTATAATAGAAGCAGGAACAGAATACCGGGGGAGCATAGGGGTATCAAAATCAGATTCAGGGAAAATACCCTGGAGGAACTTATATTTAGCCTGAATTTTGAAGAACTAGTAGGACTGCTATTTAAAGAAGCAATGAGCCAGCACTGCAGCCTATAAAAAAGTCGAGAAGACATAAAACAGCACCAAATATTTGAGGAATGACACATACTTCAGCAGTGGCTTGAGCTGATGGCTGGATAGAAGGTGTTGAGGCTAAGAATAATGCCAGAGGCCAGATCCCAAACAGTTGAGATGCTAAGGTAGATAATATGACTTGGTTACCTGGAACAAAGGGACACAGGTTAAAGCAAGGATTCACCCTGCACATTCCATAGCATTCCAGCATCATGTCAACTCCATGTCACATAGCTGCAAAGCTCTTTCCTTGTCTCAGGCAGGGCACTTCCATGGGACTTGGGGTCTGAGCTTCAAAATAAAGGTAGGCCTCCTCTCCCTAGTTGATATCTAAATACCAACCCCTAAGAGCATATATTCTTTAGCTCATTTCAATGATATGTCCCCTCTTATGCCCAGGGGGTCTGCACAGCCTGTCTAGTACATGTGAACATTTTCCCCTTAATTTATATCAGCTTGTCTACATATAAAATGGGGAGAGGCCTTCAGGGAAGGCCTAACATA
>PVKH010011478.1:0-17749 GCA_004027955.1 Chaetophractus vellerosus
CAGCCACAGGAGTAAGCAATTCATGGTTTTCTTCTTTACCTTTCCAGCACCCTCCTACATGACTCAGAGCACCTTCCCGTCCTATGTATATCCAAAGCACTTCCTTAAGATAGGCACCTGCTTTCTCTCCGCTATTCTTCTGAGAGGGTCAGTCACTGTCGACCCACTCCATCACCATTTTCCTGGAAATCATGTTCTGTGATTATATTTGTTTTATAATTTGTTAGGTGAAACATTAGACATCACCCTAATTTTAATTTGTTTTATAAAAGCTTTTCTAATTCCAAGTAGTGCAAGTATTCATCAATATTCTCTCCCCACTCCCTATTATGATTTGTATTTTGCAGTAAATTCTTTATAAAAATCTTGTGAGGCATATTTGTGTTAAATTGATTAGTCAGAGATCTAATATTACCACTATTGAGAGTGAGTATTTACCTTTTTAAATAATTTATCATTTCCTTACTAATTTGCAGTGCCAGATTTATGAACATTTTATCATTCCAGACATGTATATTTGTATTTCAAAGTTTATGTTAATTTCAGTGATATATCTCCCAGAGTCATATCCCAAAGATACCCAGAAATTACATTAATTCATGCAAATTCTATTCTGCTTTTATTCCTGTTGCTTTTCCAATGTTTTAATTTCACATGTTTTCTGATTTTCAGAATTGTTATCCAAAGACTGTTTTAAAATTGCATTTGATAATTATGATGGGTAGTTTTATGTTTCACCTTTAACAGGCTATAGTATCAACAATAATCTAAATGTTGCTGTGAAGATATTTTATAATAGGGTTAGTATCTACATTCGTTGATTCCAGGGGATTGCCCTCAATAATGTGGTGGCTGTTATCCAATCACTGGAAGAGCTTAGCAGAAAAATTGACATTTCCCAGAGGAGAAGAAATTCTGCCACAAGGTGGCAACATCAAACTTTCTCTGGAAACCTTACAGATACAGTAAAAAAATTTTAAAAATAGTTATGATGAATGTTATCCTAATAAACATGACGTTAGATTTTATTTTCAGCTAAACAATATTGCTTTATTGGTTAAATGCTCCTACTGTTCCTTCCTATCTAAAAAAGTGTTTTCAAAAATTAATAACGTATTTTGAATTTCAATGTTATTTGCTGAATGTTTCCTTCCTCTTTTCATCATCTGAAATTTTGATCTGTTGTAACACTTTTGAATTCTGAAAGAAATTTCACGTGACTATGGTGCATTATTCTTTTATTTAGTCTTGAATTTCATATATAATACTTCCATTATGGTTTTGTGTTGATAGACATGGGAGATATTAATCTCTATTTGTATTTTTCAATTATTTTGTCAGCTTCCACATTTCTGTGAAGCTTGTAATAGTGAGGTTTTCCATTTATCCAGTTAGAAAATTTATTAGAAAATGAGAAGCAGCTACAATAGTAATAATTAAAAGTGTTTAGGAAATAAGATAATAAAGCAGAAACCTTTAAAAACAACATTTTTTTAAGTTTTTAAATGCCTATATTTTAAAGGCATTTTATACAATTTACCAAAGGCATGATTAAAAGAAATTTTGATAGGGGATTCCCATAAAATCCACCCCCTTCCCCAACCTCATTTTCTTCTATTAATAACCTCTTACATTAGTGTTGCACATTTGTTATTACAGTTGATGAACAAATATTTAAGCATTGCTTGTAACCAAATTCTGTAGTTTGCATTATGGTTTACACTTTGTGTTGTAGTTTTATAGGTTTTCACAAAATTGTAACGTCTTGTGTAAGTCATTGCAGTATCAAAGAGAAAAATCCAATGCCCTAAAAATGCCCCTCAATCCACGTATTCTTCCCTCCCCCTCTCCTCAAAACATTAACTACCACCTTTACATCAGTGTCACAAGTTCTTATTTCCCTCACACTGATGACTACAATAACAATAAATAAACTTTTCTCTGTTGCACTCCCCCTTATATTTGTTCATTCCTCAATCTTGAAGAATTTAGGATGATGTCCATTCTGCATCAGATTAAGAGGGGGCTTAGATATTATAGAGTAGCTAGAAGAATCTGTCTTACTTGCATTTGGATATACTTTTTGTTTTTTAGAATGAAACTTGTCCATCATCAAAATTTTTGTAATATATGTTTTTAATGAATTATATCAATTGCACATGAATATACATAAACAATAAGTGGATAGTAAAAGTTGTAAACTTACAAATAAACAGGCATAACATCATACAAGGGTCCCATACATAACCCCTCCACCAACACCTTGCAAAGTTGTGAAACATTTGTTACAAAGCGTTAGTTGCCCTGAGCAAGTCTGAAAAACTGGAGAGTAGGTGTTGGCCACAACTCTCCTGAGATTCAGGGCTCAACTGGCATATGAATGACTGAAAATTTAAGTCTCTGAGACATAAACATAATGGGTATAGAGGTAAATTATTGGGTTAAATAAAATGGACATTAGAACCATATGTAGGGAAATTATAAATGATTCTAACTCTGTTATGTTGGGGAGATAGATTATCATATGTTCCAAAATAAAGCCCACTGATGCTGTACTGATATCATGCAGTTGTGTGTATTGCATTTAGTGTCTGGTTGTCTCTAGAGTCCTATCTGAGGTTTGTTCACAATGGCATTTAGTGAGATTTGCCTGAGACATGCATAAGTGTAACCTCTGGAATCACCTCCTGATTCATGTTAAAATCCTTAGCCACAAAAAATGCTTTTGTATTTAATGTTTCAACCTTTTGGTCAAGGTCTTTTCCTAAATGCATCACTGGTTGGTGTTTGGTATCAATCCCTTGGTGCCAGGGAGGATCATCCCTGGGAGTCATGTCCCATGCCAGGGGGAAGGTAGTGAGTTTATTTACTGAATTTGGCTTAGAGAGAGGCCACATTTGGGTAACAAGGAGGTTTTCAGGACATAACTCTTAGGCATTGTTTATTATTAGGCTAAGTTTCAATTTTACAGGAATAAGGTTCATAAGTACAAGCATTGATATCAAAGGCTTGGCATGTTGATCTGTTTTATTTTATTAAGCACTGCTTAAGTACTCCAGAGATTTTTGCCACTCTATTTGAGAAAGTAGCAGGACTCTCCAGGATGGGAGTTTAATATTTTATTGGCTACTGTATGAGTCTCCACCCACTGAGAAAACACACTTTTGACATGAACACATCCATATCCCATAAAGGCATGCCACAGGTGCACCCATCCCCAGACATCCCTGCCACCAACACCCTGCACCAATGACACTTCCCTGCCATAGATCCCAAAAGAACACTCCCAAAATAGTATTCTCAACCACAATCCTGGGCCTCTTCAGAGTTCACTGAGCTGCACATTCACCTGTCCAACATCCAATCCCTCCCCCAGCACTGTGGATAGCTCAACCCCCTGCCAACTGTTCTCAAACTCACACTCCAGCACCAATGGCCACAGTCATATTGCTACACAACCATCACCTCCATCCACTGCCAACCACCACCATTGCCCTTATCATAGCATCAGCTCACCACTCTCTACTTCCTTTCCATATCCTGGTAATCTAGTTTCCAGACTCTACCTCTGTGAGTTTGCTCGATATCCTTAGCTCATATCAATGAAATCATGCAAAATTTGTCCTTTAGTCATCACTAAAGGCTTACTTCACTCAACATACATCCATTTTGTCCTTTGTGTCAGTACTTCTTTCCCTCTTACAGCTGAATAATATTCCATTGTATGTTTATACCGCATTTTGTTTATCCATTCTTAAGTTGATGGACACTTGGCTTGCTTCCAATGCTTGGCAATTGTGAATAATACCACCATGAACATTGGTATGCATATATGTTTGTGTCCCTGCTTTCAATACTTCTGGGTGTATTCCTAGTAATGGGATTGCTGGATCATACAGCAATTCTATTCTTAGCTTCCTGAGGAACCACCAAACCATCCTCCACATTGACTGAATCATTATATATTACCACCAATACTGAATGAGTTAAAAACATTTTAAGTTTCAAAAAAGTGCACTATCTCACTGATCTAGTCTTTTATTGAGCAATGGGCTTGCTGCACTATGTGCACAGTAGCCAATACCATGACACAGGGATTTTGAGAAAAGAAGAGACTTATTGCAAGGTTAGCTAGCAAGGAGACAGAAAAGGCTAGAATCTGCTTCCCCAAGCTGGGGGCAGAGCGGGGTTTTTAATGGGCCAGAGTGAGGGTGTCTTAGGGAGATGAGATGATGTAACATGGGGGTGGTTTGAGATGAAGGAAGGTCAGAGGCAGGGCTGGATGGACTGTGTGCAGGAAGGGACATTTCCAGATCATACATTACATGATCAAAAAATGATGCTTTTAGTATGATGAGAGGGTGGAGATTTAACAGGAAAGATGACACGAAGTTACTTTAGGTTATATTGGCAGAAAGTGCAAAATTTGGCTGAGGAATTGTCACAGGCCAGTCTAAGCCTGTTTCTACCCGTATCAGCAGTTTTGTGGTAAATACAGAAAAGGTAAGATAGAGCAACTTGTGATAAAGGCAGAGAAAGGGGGGTTTTCCACTGTTTTAACACCCTCTTTGTATTTCTCTTAATCTTCCAGGATTCAGGACAGTGACCATTCTGGCAGGTTCATGGTGATTAAGGGCATAGATTAGGATGTGAGGAATAGTTCTTTGCTTGGAGTTGAAGTCGTTCATGAGTTCCTGGTTGTTGTTCTTGGAGGGACTGGTACCTCTGGGTTTCAGGGCTTAACTGGCACAGGAACTGTCTGGAGGCTTTAAGTTTCTGAGGAATAAGTCTAACAAGTAAATTGAAAATTGTATGTTTATATTAATTAATATAAAACAAAATAGAAGAATCATGATTGGGGGATCTGTAAGTGAATATAATACAATCGTGTCAAATTGGAAAAATAGCATTTTTATAGATTCCTAGATAGAGCCCACTAAAAGAGTGTTCATTCTTCGTAGCCATGTGGCTTGTTTATGGTGTCTGAATGTTTCAAAAATTTTTAGGAACATTGTTGCCTAAGGCTGAGTATATTGTGGCAGTTTGTTATATCTGGCTTACACCTGCATAAGAGGAGCTTCCAGAATGAATTCCCAATTTATTTCAAATGTCTTAGCCTTAGACATACTATTTTGTTTTATTTCATTTACTATTTCCCCCTTTTGATTAAGATTTTTCTCCAAAAGCATTGCTGATTTACATTTGGTATTAATCCCTCAACACCAGGGAGGCTCAACCCACAGAGTTATATCCCATGTAGGGGGAAGGTGGTGAGTTTATTTGAAGAGTGTAGCTTAGAGAGAGACCACATTTGAGCAACAAGGAAGTTTTCAGGGAGTGACTATTAGACATTAATTATATTTAGGCTTAGTTTCATCATTATAGAAATAAATTTTGTAAGTGTGAGCCATAAGATTGAGGTCTTGGCTCAATAGCATTTATGAGGTAATTGCCTCATTTTTTTAGTGAGGCAAAGCTTATATATACCACAGTTTATTTTCCTAGGTCTCCATGTTGCAAGCACAAATGGGGATAATTTATGTTTTTCAAAAAGTGGATCTTAGATTTAGACTTTGCAAAGTTCCTCGATTGCAGTTTCTGTAAATTGATAGTCCTTATTTCTTGAGAGAATAACAAATTCCTTAGGTCGGGAAGTCTAATAACTTTTACCTACTTTTTACGTTGAAGACAGTAGTATCCATCCAGGAAACAGACATATAACAGCAAGGACACATTCATATTTCATTAAAATATGTAGTTGTGTAACATCTATTTGAAGGTGTTTAAATGGACCCTGTTGGTTGAGGCAACTGTCCCTGTCCCACCTTTATACTTTTACCAGGGTTATGTTAAAATTACAGGTAGAATATTATTTATATACTTGCCTAGCTTCTTATTTAAAGTTCCTTTGTGCTGAAAATGAAACTCTGACCTGTAGCTGACTGCAACACTTTCAGAGACACATCAAAGTGAAACAATGTAGCTGACAATGAAATTTGTTTGTCTCTGTGACATGTGACATATTTTTTAAGAATTACTGAAATTATGGCCAAAAACATTATGCTGTTGTCTAATATCATGCAGATACATATCAGGACATTATATGAACAATGAGAACATTTTTTTAAATTGAGGAATTTTATACAATCACAAATGTGAATGACTTTTCACCCATAAAAATTCAACCAACAGAAGTTTAAAAAATCCCTTTTAATTTTCATAATACTTCCCATGTAACACATAGCATACCAAATGATCTTAACTATTTCTAGCACTTTTCGTTTTACAAGGTGAAAGAACAAATCCTTTGCAATAGTTTGAAATTCAAAAGATATCTTTCAGTTTGTGTTTGCAAAAGCAAAATGCCAAAAGTTGTCAGCTTTGAACATTACATGAAATCGGGCAATGGATTACTGTAAAGCATTATTTGGTTCCCTATTTAACCAAAGTGATAATAAAAGAGTAAATAAGAATTAATATGATTGTGAGAAAATATTTAGTTCTTTTAAAAGTGAGAAGGCTTTTTCTCTGAAAAAGTAAAGGATGACAAGTTTAATATGACCATCAAGGAGGATATTATTCTGATATGACATAGACTCTTTGTCATTTAGACAGGATACTCTGTTGGTTAAGAAAACGTTTTATAACCTCTCACTAAAAATACACCAAAAAAATTTAATATTTTAACAGAGAGAAAACCAAATTTTAATTTTACATTTAGTGTTTGATATGAAAGCTCTTAAAATGTTATAACTAAGCTTATTAAATTTTAGTCAGCATTGACCATATTAAATAAAATTCATTTCCATTAACCTTCCATAACTTTCTGTTTCTATATTTACCCTACATATTCCTGCTTCTCATTCTGGGAAAACCAATTATTTTACTTTGGGACAAAACTACATCCCTTTTCAAAGCATAGCTTGCATACTTTACATACCTGCCTACTTAAGTTGTCAGAAAGATATAGATATATTTTTGGTCTCACTCTCTCATTGATACCTCACTTTTAGCACCTGGTCTCACACCTCCCAAATAGTCTATCAATGCTTAAATTCCTGTTACTGGCTCTGCTTTCTAGAAGACCCAGCCTGAGATGGGTGTTTTCTGAAGTCTTTATTTTAAGCCTTCTATCTCCAGCTCAAATATTCTACCCTTTTAAATTTGTGTGTCTTTGATCAATCACAGGAAACATTTCAAGTTGTATTGTATTAGTATCACTAATTTACAGGTGAAGAATTTTATTATCTGGGATGTTAATTTATATGCCCAGGGCCATGAAATTCAGGGTTGTTCCAGGAAGTTTAAGTTCTAGTCATTCCACCCTCTTTAAAGTAAGCCTAATTTTTACATATTCAACAATTTAAACCGGTTTACTGCTCTGATGGCAAACAAACACAGGGTCGGCTTACCAGGCAAATGCTGCTCCATTACATGAGCATCTTTATATCCAAATTAAATGCATATAACTTTATTCGTATATTTATCTCCTTTAGAAAAATACAAACTGAAAGGAAAATAATAAAGCTCGAAAATGAATGTGATGTCAATGTTGCCTAATTACTTTATGATATGAACGTTTATTTTTAAGGAATTCTCAAGAGTTAATGAATTTGAGATTCTCTCTCTTCTTTTTACTTGATATCACAGCTCACTTCCTTCTTATCACTGCTTCTTTCTCAGCTGTCCGTAGATCATTTCTTAGATTCTCAGCAATAGTGTTTAACTCCACGCATGTGTACACGAATATGTGCAGGTCTATCACACATATGTACAACACACGAAATTACCTAACAAAAAATTTGCAGTGTATAGTTTTAAAATGAAACTTTTAAGAAACTATCAAGACAGTAGTGACAATTTTAATAGTAAACGTGATATAATGTAGGTTTTGCAAATTCACTATCAACAGAACTGAAGGACGTTCTCAGGACCTGGAATTCTAAATGCCTCCTGTAATGGGTGCCTCCCAGCAGGACTGCAGGTGCTTGTGTATGTTCGGAAGGTGGTCTGCAGTCGACTGCTCTCCTGAGGAAACGGAGGCACAAGCCTCTGTGGTTTTCCCTCCAGAGACCAGTGTCCCTCTCCAATACAGCGATGAGGAGCTGCCTGGAAGGAGAGCTCCAGAGACCTGTGCTGAGTAAACGAGCTGAACACACCATCCAACTGAAGGGAGTTTGAGCCAAGAGATTGCAGGAGAGAGTTTGAGCTAACAGGGTGCCCACGCGTGGTTCTTCCACTGCCTCTCATCGAACTGTGAATTAATTGATCTTGTTACCAAAGCTACCAAAACTTCTGCAGTTAATTCTCATTCTTCCGGGAAGGCAGGGTTTTCTTTATTTATGTTATTTTTAAAAGATGCTTTGGGACCTCAAGGGCCCTGAGAAGACCGTTATCTACGCTGGTTGTATGATCCAGCTGTACATGGCTTTGGGGCTGGGCTCCAGGGAATGTGTCCTCCTGACCGTGATGGCCTAGGACTGCTTCAACGCCATCTGCCGGCCCCTCCACTACGGTGTAACCATGCACCCAAAGCTTCTTCAGCAGCTAGCATAAGCTAGCAAAGTTTCCCTGAAACCGATCTTCCACACAAAATCTCTGTGGGTCTGCGCAAGTAGTCTGGCATGGCATTGCAGTGATTGATACAAGCCATCGTATATTTTGTCATAACCTACAAAATTGTGCGGGACAGAGAGTAAACGATAATGTAAGCTGTGGTCCATGCTTAGTAGCCATGCTTCGATGTGTCCATCAAGCCTAGCAAATGCACCACACCAATGAGGGCTGTTAATGTGGGAAAGTGAGGGAGGGGGAGGGAGTGGGGCATATGGAATCCCTTATATTTTTATGTAACATTTGTGTAATCCAAACCTTCTTTAAAAATAAAAAATAATAATTATAAAAAGAAAAGTTTCCCTCATTTTACATATGTTCACAACAGATATTTATTTACAAAATATTATCAAGATTCCTATTGACTTTAATTCTAGACATATTTGCAACATGTTATTATTTTATAGATTTAGTTTTGATAGAAATAAATACTTTTAACAAATAGTATGAAGTTGAATGAGGTGGTACAAAAAATGCCATGTTGTAGAAGATGAAGGTGATCTAGTCAGAAGACATTTAAAAGTGACTTAGGGGTGTCTATGTAGATCTTGTATTTCTCTGTTGTAAACATAAGTTTACTTATTTATGTTGTGTATATAATTTGATTGGCATTAAGAATTATATGTCCAGTGTTAAAAGCAAATCTGGATTTAGGTGAGCAGAAATTTCATAGAAAAAAGTATTACAGTAATGAGAATGCTTTGAAAATAATATCTGTAAGTGTCTCAAGACTTAGCTAAAAATGTTTCTTTTTAATGGAAAGGAGAAAGCAAGGCTAGAAGGAACCAGCTACAGAGAAGAGGCCATCCTGTGATCAGGTAGGAGATGAGAGGGTAGTTGTATGTGGAGGCAGCTTATTCTCTGGGAGGGGTCTTTATGGAGAGGTTGTAGGCTGGCTCAAACTGAGGGGTGGCCCAAGTTCAGGGACGTGGGGAAAGGAGAGAAACTCACAAAAGAGTTTGATTGACAAGCATGTTGTTCCAATAAATCATTTGGTACCTGCAGTTTGGGCAATCACTTATGAGGCGAAGAATGGAAATTTGCAGGGTCTGAAACTGGGCTTGCCACAGCTCAACAAGGGCACATCAGTGAATCTTACTGAGGTCGTAGGGGAAGGTGATGCTTTGCAGTAAACTGTTTCCCAGACTCTAAATCATGGGGGCATTTTTTTACCCTTCACGGATTTCCCAGATCACAGTGCCCGGGTACAGTTCAACATTGCCAGTGATCATAGTCAAAGTAAATTTTTATTAGTAATAGGACAACTAAATGCCTTAAAAGTAAGAGAATTATCCACCAAATTTAAAAACTTGTCATTTCAAACAGACACAAAATGAAGAAAATAAAAATATCCTCGTACCCACATTCATTTTTAAAATTTTATTATTTTCCATATATTCCATACACGCTTAGTAAATATTTTTGGTTTTTAATTAACTTTTTATTCATATATACTGGACATTTTTTTTAAAAGAGCACAAATCATAAGTGTAGAGCTCTATGAATTTTCAAAAGTGAAAAAACACATGTTACCAACACCCACACTAAGAAAGATGCATTAACAGCACAGCGGAAGCCATCCTGTTGATCTTTAGAGGCACGAGGCATGCCTACTGTACTACTCAGCACTCTCTACAGACACAGAACCTACAGGAGATATCTGTGAACAGCATGAGATTCTATAAAATTGTCTTCCATGAGCGTGGGGATGCAAAAGTCCAAATTCTGCAGAGGAGGTGGCAAAATAAGAGCTCTAATAAAGGTCCTCGATGAGTTTCCCAGGAGATGCTGGCTGTCTGAAGTGGTGATGGGAATTCTTCCCTGAATGCTGAGATCCCTTCCTCCTTTAAGGCCTTGAACTGACCTGATGAGACTTCACTCATTTCTGAAGACAAACTCCTTAGTTGATTGTAGGTGTAACCAGCCATCTATGCAATCAACTCACTGATAATTAAAACCCATGAGATGCCCTTGATTTACATTTAGCCCAGTGCTTGCTTGACAAACAAATGGGCACCATTACCTGGCCAGGTTGATGCATTAGCCTAACCATCACAGGTTAGCCTTCAGCTAATCCCTTTCTTTTGTAACTGTATTCCGTGTATTTAGGAACAGCCAGTAAATATCACTGTAGCTTTTAATTCCACAAACTCTGATAAGGCGTTAAAATAATCCCACCTAGGTCCTTGCCTCTTATAAGCATGGAAGTAGTCATATCCAGCAGTGATATTTTGCATATCTCTATTGTCAATTTACACCATGGACAGCCAGTGGCCTCTTGATTATTGGAAACAGAGTCATTAGTGCCCTTGAGACTAATCAGAGTAGAGAGTCAATTGCAAAAATTCCAGAAACAATTCAGAAATCATATTTTTAACATTCTTTTTCTTAAGGACCACTCCCAGTACCAAGCTGTATTAGTCACAGTGCTCTAGGGAAACAGACCAACAGGAGATACCTGTAAATAGTATGAGATTTTATAAAATTGTCTCACGTGACCATGAGACTCTGGCTGTCCAAAGATGTGGGAATTCTCTCTCTGAATGCTGAAATCACGTCTCCTTTTTTGGCCTTCAACTGATTGGATATGAGGTCCCTCATTGCTGGCAGTAATATCCTTAGTTGGTTGTAGATATAATCTACATCTAAGCCATCTATGTAAACAACTCACTGATGATTAAAGTCCATGAAATGCCCTAGTGTTACAATTAGTACAGTGCTTGCTTGCCCACACAACTGGGCACCAATACCTGTCTGAATTGACACATTAGCCTTATCATCACACCTGGTAATTACCTGGGAAAGATTTTTGATTGTTTATATGCTGTTTTAATATTTTAATTAGAAATTATTTTAGAGATACAGAAAAAGACACAAATAGAGACATTATGTTCCTGTCACCCATCCTCACACTTGATAGCAGCAACAATCAAAACCAGGGAATTAACAGTTAACATGTCCATAAGACACAGCAGAGGCCTCAGGAAGAGAGACAAGCTTTTCAACCTGATAGTTTACGGTGGCCTTGTGGACACAGCAGAGCAGATCAGCCCAGAGAAAAACAAACCCAGGAGAGAGATGAGACTTATCCCAGCCTACAGCTGATATTAGAAGAAGCTGGGACCACAGAGCCTTAAGGGTAGGAGGAAGGGTAGAGCAGCCATCTTGCTCCAACATGTGGCAACAGACTTTAGTGAGGGAAGTAACTTATGCTTTATGGCCTAGTAATTGTAAGCTTCTACCCCAAATAAATACACTTTATAAAATCCAACAGATTTCTGGTATTTTGCATCAGTACCCCTTTTGGTTGACTAATACCAAATTTGGTACCAGACAGTGGCATCATGCTTTTGCAATTACCAAAATTCTGTAACAGTTTTATAAATGGGCAAGGTGTATTTTTGGATGAATTGTGAGATGCTTGATGGAAAAGGCCTAGGTTGCTTTGAAGTGACTTTTTATGTTGCCTTAAAAGTAAATGATGAAACTATTATTGGAAACTGGAGGAAAGGTGATCTATGTTTTAAAGTTGCAGAGAGCTTAACAAGATTAACTCCTGGTGTTTTATGGAAGGCAGAATTTCAAAAACGTAAGTCTGGGCATTTAACTGAAGAACTTTCCAAATTAAACTCGGAGAATGCAGCTTGGCTTCTCTGTGCAGCTTATAGTAAAATGCTAGATGACAGAGCTAAGCTGAGAAATGAACTGTTGGGCACAAAGAAAACAGAAACTGATTCTGGAAATTCCAAGCCTCTGAAAATCAAGCCTCCAGACGATAGTGCCCCAATTGAGGACTTAACTAAACTTGGAACTTGTAAATAAGGATTGAAAATGCAATTATCTAGAAAGACTTGTGGAAAGCCTTACTTCTGATGGCTTGGACCCCTGTTTCCTGCATGCTAAACCAACAAGCTTTTTGAGAGGGCTTCATGAACCAAAACCACTGTCTGCTTGGACTAAAAGGGACATGTAGGGAACACAGGGAAAGGAAAACAGCTTTGAGAAGAAAACCATGGAAGTTGAGATCTGGAAATAAGACATCACCTTGGGTCAAGAGAGGAGCCCCACCCATGTACACTGAGAGGGTGAGTTTGCCCTGGCAGTTGAAGAGAGTGGATGCTCCCATCCATTGTGCAGGGAGACTTTGCCACCTCAGGGTGCAGAGAATGTGGAGAACATTCCCCAAGGATTAGGGAGGTTAATGTCACCACCCCAAAAGACTGAAAGGAGTGGGCCTGTCACCCATGGATTAGGGAAGACCAGGTCACCAACTCGTTGCTCTGAGAGGGTTGGGACTGTATTCCAAAAGTTAGGGAGAATGTTTTCTTCACTTCACTGTACTAGGGGGGCTAAAACTTTACCCCAATTGTCAGGGAAGTTATGGCCAGCATCCTAAGGTACTTTGAGTGTGAGATCTGAATCTTGGTCACCACCCAGATGCTTGATGAGGGTGGAACCAAGAAAATGGCCATTGAGCAAGCCTGTGGAAAGGGTGGGTCATCATGAAGCCCCAGGGAGAAGAAAGCATCATTTTAAGAATGACATCTAATGAAGTATACCCTGCAGGTTTTCAGAGCTGTTCTAGACCCATGATTCATGTTTCCCTCCAATTTCTCCTTATGGTAATGCAAATGTTTATCTTTTGTCTACCCATTTGTGTATTGGAAGAATATCAATGGTTTTGTAAGTTTCAGAGGTCTACAGCCAGATGGGACTTTGCCCCAAAACAAACTATTTATTTGACCTGATTGTGATGATTTTGGGCATAGCATTGTTACTGATTTATGGTTTTTTGAATATTGTAATGTCTTTTTGGAATTCAGAAGTTGGAGTGTGGCAGATTGATTATTGATGAATTCCATAGAGAAATAATGATTTATGTTTGTAAACTGGTCTGTTCCTCTGGGAGAGTGATACCCTTAGGTTGTATTGAATTCATGGGTTTCTCTTTTACTTGATTAAATTATGACCAGGGCTTTGATTGGGCCACATCAGAACATCAAGTCCCCACCCCACTGTTGGGTGAGAACTCACAGAGAAAATGACAAGGCACAGGAGACAGTGGGAGTTTTAATGCTGGAGCCCCAGGAAGTAAATACATGGAGAAGCAGATATGTAAGGAAAGAGAGAAGGCTTCATTAGACACGCAGGGGCCCCAGGAAGAGAGATGAGCCATTTGCCTGATAATTTATAGCTGGCCTTGTGGAGAGAGCAGAGCAATTGAGCTCAGAGAGAAATGAGCCCTAGAAGAGAGAGACGAGATTTATCACAATCTACAGCTGATTTTGGAAGAAGCTGGAACCATTGAGCCTTAAGGGAAAGAGGAAGCCTGAACCCTTGCAGACTTCGGTAGCCATCTCACTCCAACACATGGCAACACACGGCAACACGCTTTGGTGAGGGAAGTAAATTATGCTTAATGGCATGGTAACGGTAAGCTTATACCTGAAACAAATACCCTTTATGAAAGCCAACATAATTCTGGTATTTTGCATCCATACCCCTTCGGATGACTAATACAGGTACAATACTATTAAATGAACTAATATTTAATTATTTAATAACTAGAATTACTGTCCTAATTCTAATTAGACCTAATTAGAATTTCATCAGTTTTGCCACTACTGTCCTTTTATCCTTTCCAGGATTTGAAATTCCAGTTAGTTATTGTATCTCTTAATCTTTTCCAATCTGTGATGGTGCCTCAGCCTTTTCATGTCCTTCATGTCCTTGACATGTTTGAATGGTTCTGATCAGTGTTTTTGTAAGACATCTCTTAATTTGGATTTATCATTATTTTATTGAAGTTAGCATCTTGGCAGAATACCATAGAAGGGCTGTGTCCTCCCATTCATCATCACAGAAGGCAAATGAGATCCATATCTTAACCTTCAATGCTGGATTAAGGAGGTGTCTCCCCTGTGAACTTATTGCTGTTCCCTTTGCAATTATAAATAACACAGGGGAGGTACTTTGAGACTGTGGCAATATCCTTTCTCATCAAACATCCGCCCAGATTTTAGAATCCATAGGTGAATCTTGTCTGCAACAATTTTATTGGGATGTTTGCCTACCGGTGATTTTGAATTTCCTTCACTCCTCCTACTTTTATTAATTGGAATTCTTCTGTACGGAACACTTCTTTCTCCCTCCCTCCCTTCCTTCCTCCCTTTTGATTTATTTCTATCTTCAAATCTTATATCAGTGTGTGCTTTTGGTTATTTTATTTTATGGGCTATGATCCAATGTGCTATAATATTTTATTTCCTTTCTCAAATCTTTTAACTTTGGTCATTGGGAGTTCTTTCGTTTTGGCTCCTGTGTCCTTATGGCATGCCCTCATCCTTTCTTGCCTCATCCTTACTTTCTGGCACTAGCTATTCCAGGCTCATTTTATTCCCCTTGTTTCAGATCTGAATCCACCACTTTTCCAAGGAGTCCTGGTTCCTTTTCTTGGAGAATGGTATTTAGAAACCAAGATCTGGGTGCTAGAAGTAGCAATGGAGATGGATTTACTAATATATACTAGTATTTGTATAGACTTATTTTGTCTTTAGCACTACAGTATCCTGTCAAAGTAGTTTGATAAAGTTACCTAAGTTAGACTTTTCTCCCTCGCCCTCTCAAAACTATTTATTTTATACAATTCCCGTTTTATTAAAGTTTGTGTTGCCACCCCATTCTGGATGATTTTAGTTCATTATTTATGTGGGGAGTATATGAAACATTACTGTGGTTCTAAGAGTCACAGATACACAAAAAGGTAAACCCTACCACATCCTTACTAACAAGTTCCCATTCGTCTCTTGTTTGATTCTCACTCAGCCCTTGTAGGAAATCACTCCCTTTAGTTTCTAATTTTTCTTCCTGTGTTTCTTTTGCCCCAAATAAGCAGATATTGTATTTCATCACCTTCTTCCATACCTGAAAACTAACATTCTATAGATACTCTTCATACTTTGCCTTTTTAACTTAGCATTCAAAATGCATAAAGAACACAAATTGGTAAAAGCACTAACTTACATTAGCCTGTAATAAATCTTGTATCTTGTCCTGTCTAGACAAGATACAAGAAAAGAAAAACAAATTAATGCATTGAAAATAAGCGAGTATAAAGGAAAGTGGAATAATAAAGCAATGTTTGTACAAGTATAAATAGGTAATTGAAGAGAATAAAAAGCAAGCGATAGATTGGGAAATAAAAAAAAAACCACATACAAAGCTGCTAGCTAAAACCCCATCATAGCAGTAATTATATAAATATAAATAGACTAATTTCCAAATAATTACAAACATTGTCAGATTGGAATTTAAAAAAGCAAAACAAGGATGTGCCTTACATATGAGAATGTAAAAACATTGAACGTAAAGGATAAAGAAGATATACCAAGCAAACATTGGCCTACAGAAAGTTGGCTTAGCCTTACAAATATCAGAGTAGATATTAAAGGAAAACTATTACTCAAAGTTCAGAGGGACATTTCATAATGACAAAATATGTCTTCAACAAGGAAGTTATAGTAATCCTGATAAACATTATAAAACATAGGTTCAAAATATAAGAAAATTTTAAAATAAAAGGGTAAAATAGACTAATCTACAGTTATAATTTAAGATTTAACCACACCACTCAGAGTAATTGATAGAAAAGGAATATGAACTTAAATGCATAGGATATATAAGATATGGATAAGAAAACTAACAAAAGTTTTCTAATAGATATATAGAGAGAACACTGAATGCAACAAATGCATTTAAATTCTTATCAAGCACACAGAAACCATTTATAAAAGGTTGACCATATACTGAAAAATAAAGCAAGTACAAATGCGTTTGAGAAGTTGAGAGTCATAACGGCATTTCAACTGACAGAAACAAAATAAAGAAATAACATATAATGGACAAAGTATTAATGCTTTTGTATAAAAATTTCAAACACATAGAAATGGAGATAGAATAATATCACATAAACCTATGTACACAGAAAATCAACATTAACAAGTTTCAATATTTGGACATTTTGTTTTTACTTATTTTCATCCACACTTTTGTTGTAATTTTAAAAAGTAAATCCCAGGCATCATGTCATTGCAAGCATAAATAATTTAGAATGAAAATTAATTATATTTCTTGATATAACTTATAATTCCTAGTTCATATTTCCTTGCCTTTTATGACTTTTTATCTTCAGTTTTATTCAACTGAGGATCCAAATAAGTTCCACACATCGCATTTTGCTCATATGTTTCTTTAGTCTCTTTTAAACTATCACAGTGGTAAGCAAATATACTCTGTAAAAGGCTGGATAGTTAAAAATCTTAGGTCCTCTGGCCCTATGGTCTCTGTAGCAATCTCTAAACTCTGCTGTTATGAGAGCAGTCATAGACAATCAATTCAAAATGAATGTGAGTGGTTGTGTTCCAATAAAGCTTTATTTACACAAATAGGCAGCAGGTCAGATTTGGCCCACTGTTTGTGGTTGCCATCCATTACATTGCGTGGGGAGAGAGTTTAACCTGTACGATTTTATTACTTCACAAGAAAATAACCCTAAGAGCTATAAAGTTATAAATTTAATCAATTCCTTTGGGGAACTCTCTCTTCACATTTGGTCTCCTTATTCTCAAGCTTTGAACAACTTGACCTTTATCCCCTTCTGTTTCATTATTGAATCAACTAATCCTTAGCACATTCAAAAAAGATACGTGTTTGAAATTTTGTTTTAATACAGTACACACTTTTGACAGATTTTTATGTAAATGGAGGATATGGTCAACCTAGAAAAGAAGTTTAAAATGTGTTTACTTCAAAGATAGTAGTGATTTAGAAATTATTTGGGTTTCTTTGGGATTATTTCCAAATATAAATCAAAAAGAAATTGTTTACTAACCATAGGCTGATTAAAACTAAAGGAGAGGGCCCGGCTAGATAGCTCAATGGATAAAGAGCTCGCTGGGAAACCACATGGGAGGCCCTGGGTTCGGTTCCCGGGGACCTCTCCTAGCGGGCAGACCGCCTTGAGAATGGCAAGCCGCCATGGGCGGGCCGGAGCCGCCGTGGGCAGGTCAAAAAGCTGCCACGGACAGGGCAAAAGCCGCCACGGGCAGGGCAGGTCGCCCGCGCGAATGGAGCGCAG
>PVKH010011479.1:0-17747 GCA_004027955.1 Chaetophractus vellerosus
CTGCAAGTTCCTTCTTTAGGGCCTGAGTTACAGGACTGCCACAAATGGAGCCTAAGGATCCCCATTTGACGGCTGATTGACACCAGCCTTCTGAGTAGCCAGGACAGAGCCTGCAGCACGCTGCTGCTCTCAGCACAAAGTCAGTTTGGCCACCAGAGCTCTCAAGCCAGCTGCCTTTAAAAATGCTCCTCAGAAGTCAAAGAACTTTGGATTGAATTAATTCTTACTATTTTGGTTTTCTTTTTACTTTTGCATCTGATAGAATCCATCAGACTGACCCAGCCGGAGCTGGTAGTAGAAGGGGGCAGTTAATTGTACCTGCTAGACTCAGGCCAGAAAGAAGCCTGGGATTCTGTGGACATCACTAACTGCCTTTGGCCCTCAGTTTCTTCACCTCCACATGGTGGTAAGATGACTGACACTTTCCTCTAGATTGCTGACGGGAAAACCAAGTGTATTGCTTTTAAGTTAATACCTGATTGAATGTTCACACACACACACACACACACACACACACAAGGTTGGTTAGATGATGGGAAAGGGGTTATAAAGAAATGGATACCCTTTATCATTTAAAACTGCAACGATCCAATTAAATATGGAAATAGCTAATGTGCCATACGAATTTATCTTTAATCCCTGTAGACTGTGGATAAAACAGAAGATCTGAAATCACCTGTAGACCCCCAACCTCAACTTTAATTTTGTGAGCACTCACTCATTCTTCTGAGTCTTGGGCTAGGCATTGTATGCATAATATTTTATCCTCACTACAGTGATATTCAGCTGGTTTTAGGTACCCTTTGCTCAGATGAGGAAACTTGAATTCAGGAGGTTAGTGCAAAACCCTGACCTGCCGGGGGCCTCCTCCTCACTGAACATGGCCATGGCCAGTTGATAAACCACTCAGGTGCAGAGAGACAGTTCCTTGCACTTTTTGCAGCTCTTCTCACTGCTACGTATTCATTCCTCACAGCCTCCCAGGCTGGTAGCCAAGCAGTTCCCATTTGATAGTCAAGTCAGTGGGGAGCCATACAAGTAAAATATCATTTATTTTAGTCTATGGATATTTTGGAACATCCCCTGGAGAAAATGTGGATGGGGGTGGAAAGCAGAAATCAAAGGGTTGCTGACCAAAGCAGGTGAGGAATGGCTGCTTTCTGTGGGGAAGCTTCCCTGTAATGTTCTCAGCTTCTCCACTCCTCTCTGCCTCCAGGGACATCCTGGAAGAAGTAAACTTTGCCCTGTTACCTATTAGGGAGGGCCCTTTCCCTGTGTCATCAATGGAGGAGGTTAGCTGGGAGCTGAACGCTAAGAGGTCGGCTGCCAGAGCAGCCTGCGGCTCCTCGGTGCCCCTCACAGCGTACCTCTCCACTGCTGGAGAGCCAATGGGCAACTGAACACTGAAGAAATGTTTCCTGACAAGGGACACATGCAATTTGTGTCCTGCAGGTACTGCTTTACCAGGGAGTCTCGGCAGAGACGTGATGTCCTGTTGGCGGTGAATACATCACTTCTTGCAGGTGGAGGCATCACTGCTCTGCTCTTGTGTGAAGCCCATGTACGTGGGGAAGGCCTTGCGGTCCACCCATGTGTTGCCCGTTATAGCCGAGGGAGGACAGCAGCACCTAGCCTGGTCTTCAACACGTAGGCCTGCAGTACTGAGAAGCCAGAGAGAAGACGAGGGGCAAGAAAGGAGAAGCTCCGCGCTAGGTCGAATCCACATCCATCTCAGCTCCAGGGTGTTCAGACTTCACCTCTGTAGAGGCTCCCAGGTGTGTCACACCAGAACACATTCCCTCCCACACTCAGCCACTTTTGCCTCCTCCTCCAAAGTTCACTGAATCCAGGCCTTCCTGGGTCCTGCCAGAGGTGGAGAGGAGAATCCAGGTAAATCTCCTCATCTGTGAAATGGGAAGGTCAATACCTGCGCCCTTCTGAACATGACATGCGAGACCAGAGATGACAGAATTTTGCAAGCACTTTTAAATTGTCATCCAAGTAGAAATGTAAGTCCCACGAACACATGAAACTTTTGTTTTCTCTTCTACAATAGTCAATAGCACAGTAGAACAGTACTTGGCACTGCGTAGGTGTTCTACAAATAGTTGCTGAATCAGCAAATAAATAATTGCATAATTCCAGTAATAAGTTAATATAACTTATCATAAAATCATGAAGTCCTATCACTATTTTGGACAATGGGACACTCTATAAATGAGCTTTCCAGGTAAAGTCCTTTTGTTTTTTTGCTAACCAAATTCCCTTTAGAGGATCTCAACATACAAGATATAAGAAAGTTCTTGTAGTTGGATGGCAGCAGTCATAGATTAATTACAGTAAAATATCCATAATCCAAAGTCACTCGCCCTTGCAACCATTAGCTGAAATGCAACTGGAAACCTAAGAGCAAAAGAAAAGTCTTGAGTGGCCAACGTAGATGCCCTAGTGCTATTGACATTAAAGCTCAAGTGTCCTCACTTGGACTCTGTTTATTCTTACTTTGCACATATTCCTAGCATGCAGGGTGATTAAATTTCCCCAACTAGAAGTTACAGCTCACAGTGAGGGGAGAAGCAGTATTTAGTAGACATCCTACTAAAAATATTTAACTTGGGATCAACTGATGTAGAGATAAACTTCCTCGTAAATTCTCATAGTCCTTAGGTACTCACTTTTTAGTCTTTGAGCAACTTGATATTCTTAATGATAGCTCAGAGTTACCAAGAAAAGCATAAATGGTGTTTGTATCTGCTTTTCTTTTTTTTATTATTTTTTTATTAATTAATTAATTTATTTTTTATATATCTATATACATTTTTAGGATACATTGATTAGAAAATGATCTGGTGTGAATGTAATTAACAGCACTGAGTTATATATTTGAACATGGTTAAAATGAGAAGTTTTAGGCTGTGTTTATGTTACTAGAATAAATTAAAAAAAAAAAAAAAGTCCATGGAACTGCACAACACAAAGAGTGAACCCTAAGTTAAAGCATGGACTATAATTTATAACTCAATTATAAAAGTGTGCTTTTATCAATGGTGACAAATGTACCACAGCAACGTAAGCTGTTAATAATAGGGTATCATATGGGAATCCTGTATTTTATGAATGATTTTTCTGTAAACTCACAACTTGTCTAGTTAAAATAAAAAGAAAGAAAGAAAAAGATGTGGATTTCTAGCCAAAGAGACCTCTAATGGCACGTAAAGGGCTAGTTAGTCTAGTAAAGTGACAAAGAGCATGGACTTCAGCGTCAGACAAAGCCAGGGACAAATTCTTACCATGTTGTTTACCGGCTATGAACCACTGGTTATGTGACTAAACATGGTGAAGCCTCAGTTTCTTACCTATTTAAAAATAGGGCTGAGAGTGAGGATTAAAAGAATGTATGTAAATAAGGTGCTTGGCATATAATAGGAATTCAGTAAGTGACAGCTCTTTATTATTTTCACCTGGAAAATTCAATTATGTTGGAGAATTCAATCTCAACATTGCCACAACAGTATATTAATAACCAGAATGACAGCAATAATTAGTAATCACATGAGTTATCATCTTGAGCTTGGGGTTAACAAAGAATAAATAAACCCTCAGTGTTAAGAGGATTTTTTTTTCAGAAAATTTTTAAGTCAAATATTTCTAGCAACAGTTGTGTTTGCTAAATTTCACACCGTAAATAACCATAATCACTTAGAATTGTAGTTACATGGCTTCCTTGTAGCTCATATTTATCAATCAGTAGGGGTTGCTAAGGCCAAACAGTTCCCAAATAAAATGGCATTGAAGAAAAGAACCAGGATAGATGTGTTTTATGGCATAAGACTCCTTTCAAACTGAAGTGTGAAAAGAATCAATTCAACCATGTGCCTAACTGTCCCAAGAGTCCAGGTAGAGCAATTACTGAAATAACAAAAATGGATTCAAAGGAGGAAAAAAAAAAAGCCTTCCTACCAAGGTAATTCTGGAAAGGCAATTTAGTACCTTGTAAACCTGTTTCCATAGTTCCCCAACAAACAATGGCTTTTGAGTCATAGAAAAACTGCATGATCTACAGTCAAAACACTCAGTGTGAAGGTGACTTTACTAGAAGTAAATATAACTGAATTGAGCTTTTGAGTTTCTAGATAATTCTCTTTGTGTAAAAACCATTTAATATTATCATGGGTAAGAAACAGACCTCTTTCAGCATTCATCTTGCCTTCTATAGATCAAGGGAGTTGGATTGGTGGTTGGTAAGTTCCCTTTAATGAGAACCCCTTGATTCAGTATTTAAAACAGATCAACAGAACGTATTCTGGTCGGGTCTGGGGTGGGATGGTGCTGTAGTCCCTTCACTGGTTGCCTTCTCCTAAGAAAACTCAGAGGAAGCCTAGAACTCAATGGAGACCTCCTTGCCCAGCTCTAATGGTTGGCATTTATTTTACCCCTACACTCAAGAACAATCCTCCCCAGTCAGAAATTTCTCAGGCTTGAAGACATGTTTATGGGGTCAGGAGTGCTAGGGAATATTTTGAAGTTTATAGTCAGAGAAAGCCAGCTCCAAACAAGTTAGAGACGAAAGCATGAATGGCAGTTCTGATGATGGCATGCACGCCATAACCAAAAGGCTCCTACGAAATCAGAGCAGGAACGCCCGGTCCACGACCCCTTCTCTGACACTCACCCGTCAGGTTCATGTAAAGGCCAAAGAGAAGAGATTTCCAAATTTGGGGGGTCAACTCATTAGTCCTGGAAAACTCAATCAACAATAGAAGAATCAAGTTAGGAGAAATCTTGAGAAGTCAGCAGGTCCATTCTTCTGTGTCCAGACAGTTCTGGGCTATTGTCCTAAGAATTCCAGGAAGAGTTTCTGTAATACCCCTCAGATACCCTCCTAGGGCCTTGTAACCTCCAGGATCTACAATCCCTTTCTTGATAGCTAACATAAACCTTTCCTGCAGGAATCAGTACCCATTTTTTTTCTCTCTACAGAGGCAAGGAAGAATTGGTAATAACTATTCTCAATACCTTTGTGCTTTTTCAAGTCCCCTATATTCAGTTTATTCTTTCCTTGTTGTGGAAATTGCAAGTGACTTCAGCTACAGACGTTGTGAATTAATTTCCTATGCTTGCCCCTGGGGTTCTGGGAGGAAATGGGTGCACCTGCCCCAAATCAAATGAATAATTCATATCGCATCTGGGTCTTAAAGGTGATCGGCAGCCTAGAAATGCAGCAACAGCTGGAAACAAGATTAGGGACGTCCCGCAAAAAACACTGGGGCAGGAAGGCAAGCTTGTGGAGGTGATTATCTCGGTGCTCATTCTTCCAAGCTCCATCAACTAGGGGTTCTATGGTGTGTATTCCTCTGAAATGTCTGACTGGCAACTCAGATGACAAGGAAGTCAAAAGAGGATGGGGCTCTGGGAATGGCCACCCTTTCCAAATAAGGGGAATGTTACCTTATTTGGAAACTGTATAGTATGTGTTTGGGTACTTAGACATCTATGGACAAGCATGTCTTCCTCCCAGTGGGGGAGCTGGTATTGTTGTGAAAAGGCAGGTGCAACCACAGCAGGGATAGAACCCTAATTCTGCCATTTGACAGTCGTGTCACAGTGGGAAATTGCTCTTGCGAAGATGGCCGTTATATATTCCATCCCACATGCTCTCCTTTCATGTGACACTGGCATTCCTCCATGGAGAAGTGGGGTCTATATTCTCTCCCCTTGAACTTGGACGTTCCTTTGTAATTGCGTCAATGAATAGAATACAGTGGATGCACTTCTGCATGACCTCTGAGCAAGGTCTTAAAAGGAAATAGTTTCTTCCTGGCTCTTTCTTGCTCTGTACACCTACTCTTGGAATCTAGCTGCCATGTTGTAAGGAAGCCCAGCCATAAAATGTAGGTATTTCACCAATAGCCCTAGGTAAGATCTCAGCAGACAACCATCATCAATGTCCAGAGAGGTGACTTTGTGAGTCCTCAGATGATCCCAGCCCCCAGCCTTCAAGTCTTCCAGCTGAGGTCCCAGACATTGCAGAGCAGAGACAAGTCTTTTCTGCTCTCCTCAGTCTGAATTCCTAGCCCACAGAGAGAAACCGTGGGAGATAGTAAGTGACTATTATTGTTTTCAGACACTAAGTTTTAGGCTAACCTACTGCACAGCAATAAGCTCATACAGTAACCTTGGGCAAATTCCTTCACCTCAGTTTCCTCATTCTCTAAAGAGTCTGCTCCCAAGGGTTGCCAGGTGAAATAAATGAGGTGACAGAGTTAGAGGGCCTTCTGCCTGGTATGTGGGATGTAAAGGGAGCTAAGACAACATTGCCGGTGGCTGAGACAAGCAGGTACACACCCTATAGCTACATAGTTTGCCCCTTTGGACCCTCTCACTTCGAGGTCAGTTACTTTTAGGGGCTGTCCATGCACACAGCACCTGCTCTCATCCTGGGCACACTTTTTTTCTCATTGCTTGCACTGTCCAGGTCTTGAGCCCTGAGTTAGATGGTGAGCTCCTTGTGGAAGAGGCACACAACAAAGACTGGTTGTTAACTTTCATTTTTTCCTTTGTAACTCAAGGATATTCCCAATCCAATGGAGATAGTATGTGGTGGGGAAGAAGGCAGGGGTTAGAAAAAGAAGTGGTGTTGTCCCTTCCTCCTGTATGTGTTTGGTGATTCTCACTTGTATATCCAGTCACTCTGCAGCCCATCTCCTTCAAACCCATGCTGACCTCCCTCCCACTGCCTCTATGGCTCCTCGGGTGGCCTGTGTGTCCTTCTCCTCCTACCACCATCCCCATCTATGCTACACCCCAACCCCCACAGGACCATGAGCCCTAGGGAGATGGGATCAAGTATATTATCCCCATAATCACTAATACTTTGCCCTATGCTTGAGACAGAGCAGGCACTCAAAAAATGTGTGCAGATAAATAATACATGAATGAATGAATGAATGAATGAATGAATGCATTTGTCACTTGCTAGCTAGGTGACATTGGGTAAGGGTATTTATCATTCATGGGTCTTATTTTCCTCATCTTTATATGTGGGAAGTATTAAGACCCCTACTAAGGGTCAAAGAAGACTGTGTATATTAAGGTACTTGCAAACTGATAAATCCTATCCTGTCATAAAACTCCTCCAGATACCTCTTTGCTGTCATGTTTTCCCTAATCTAAAGAGTCCTGAGGCATTTGAACTTCCTGGCTGAGGCCTCCTTCCTGGGTAGGTGAATTTTAGGAGAGTTTAGGGCTGGGGTTAAAAGCACAGACTCCAGGGCCAGGCAGTCTGTGTTCAAATCCCACTTCTGTCCCTTAAGAGCTGCCTGATTTTGGGAAAGTAACTCAATCACTGTGTCCCTCTTCTGTCAAATGGTGATGCAAAGTACAGTATCTAGCTCCTTGAGTTATTTAGAAGATTAAATGTTAATATATTTGGTGTTGTATGTGGGGAGATGTATGGGAGCCTTGTATGATGACATGCATGTTTGTTTTGTAAATTCACAAATTTTACTATAGGTTTATTGTTTATGTATGTTCGTGTATGAATGATATACTTCAATACAATTCAATAAAATTTTATTTAAAAATCCATCCTATCCATGGGAAATAAGCCCCCTCTCAATTGGAGGTGGAGTGGACATCACCATCCCAGACTCCTCAAGATTGGGGGAAGAGCTATGGACTAGAGTGGAATTACTAGTATCCTGTTATAGACTTATTGTGATTCAAGCAATGGAAGAAATCACAACATTAACGTGGAGCCAGTGGCCGCTGGATGCTCTGGGGGCAGGGAGAGGGAAAAGCAGTGGTGATACAGGGGCTTTTTCGGGACTTGGGAATTATCCTGAGTGACATTGCAATGACAGATATAGGCCATTTTATAACAGCATATAACATGCAGAACTGTGTGGGAGAGAGTGTGGTCTACAATGTGAACTATGGTCCATGCTTAGTGGCAAAGCCCCAGGATGTGTATATCCATTGCAGGTGATGTGCCACACTGATGAAGGATGTGTATGTGGGAGGTTGTGGGAGGTGTGGGAGGTGGGCATATGGGAATCCTTATAACTTTTGTGTAACATTTACGTAATCTAAGTATCTTTTCTTAAAAAATTATTAAAAAATAAAAAAAATTAAAAGATAACAGATCTTAAGGTGATGAAAGACACACAAAAAATATATTTGGAACAGTGACTGGCATGCAATTAGTGCTAAGTGTGAGCTACTATTATTATGCCTATTGTTGTTTTTGTTGATGATGATGTTATTGACTTTGTTGCCTTCCACATTTGTCCATCCCTTTCTTCTCTTCTAAGCATAGTAAATCCTTGCACTTTACAGTTTGCAAGTACCTTCCTATACACGGTTTTATTGACCCTTAGTAGAGGTCTTAACATGATGATGCTGGTTACAAGGAAAGGGCACGTGGGAGAAGGGTGTGGAATATGGAAGATGCACCATTGGAGTTGGGGGTTGTGAAAGAAGTTGTCTCCTGCTCTAGGATTCTGCTCCAGACCAGGGCTGCTATGCCGGGTAGTTTGGTGGTTTGACCCAGATGGCTATATTAACGGGCTGATGTCACTTCAGGATCAGCGTTGGGGCTCAGACATCTGTGCGTTGGTTGTGCGTGTTTGTGCTACGCCCTTCTCCTGGTTCCTTCCGTGCTCCCTAGCTTCTGTGGCTCTCAGGCCATGCTGTGAAGGTCTGCAAAGCCCATGTTCCAGGCCCCACAAACAGTCACTCCATCAGCTTGACACTTGTATCTGGAATGCAAAGGAAGAAACAGATGAGGGAAAGCCGTCTTCCATGGGATTTATAGCAGGAAGGCTCCAACTGACAGATTAGAAAACTTAAGCCAAGAGCATGGTCATTCTTTTCCTCCTTTTCTCCCCCACACTACCATTGTTAGCCTTGTCATTGTTATTAATGATTGGAGAGCAACTTATGCATTAACCCTGGCGTATGTGCTGCTTTGGCTCCAGGAGGACTTTGTCATCAGCTGGGGAATCCTTCTCAATGTTACTTCAGAGGGCCCAGGTGTTTCTTATGCTCCCAAGCGAGGCTATGGACTTTGGGGCCTTTACCTAATAGCAGTGATGCCTGCCAGCAGATCAAGGCTCAGGGCTGTGACCCCCACACCCCCACTTTGCTCCAGCTGTAATTACAGCTAAGGAAATCAAAATGGTTGGAGGACAGACTTAACCTTTGTTTCCTTCTGGCTCTCTCTAAACTCAATACATTCCTCAAGGTCCTATTTGACCTCAAGTCCTCTCAGGGGGCTTTTCCAGGTATGCTTCCTCCTTTCTTACCTTTCCTTTCTCTGAGCAATGTGTGTCAGTCTCATGACAGGCAGTATCACCCCATTCATTGACCCAAACTCAAAAAGGTTATGGTGCTCCACACGTGCAATTTAAAAAAGAGCAATGCTAACTCATAAAATAAATGTAAGAGGAGCCAATACAGCCGTGCTTTCCCTCCAAAACTTGCTTCCAAAATTTGAAGATTTTAACTCTATTTTTTATGATGTTTGCCTCATTTCTTTGGTGCCCTTGCCTTGGGATCTCTGAGCATGTGCTTATTTTGTCTGTTGGGGAATCCAGTGCTGGAGCTGATGCTAAGCCAAACGAGAAGGTACAAAAGACGAAAAAGAGCAAAGAATGGATTCCAAATGAGAGAAATTACTGCCGCTGTACAGTCAATCTGCCTTTTAGTCATGAGAAAGAGACTTAGAGAAAGATGGAGGAGGAAGACCAGGCATGAGATACTCTCCCAGAAAACAGGAAAAAAAAAACTGAGCAAGAGAGAGAGAAAGCACTGATAGGTCTCATCTCCAACTGCTCTTTATTCTCAAATCCTTGGCAGATATTAGGGGAAACATGCGGTAATATAGCGTGGCAAGTCATACAGGTTATAACATTATAACATTCAGGTCTCAATTAGTAATGACCAATTGTGACGCCAAATGAAGCAGACATTTTTCTTAAAATATAGGCGGCTGCATTCCTGCATTCTTGGGAGTAAAGCAACTTTTACAAGATTTTCCTGACCTAGGTATGTTTTATGACTTCTCTACTCACCTTGAAAATACTAATCAAGATTTAAAATATCTGCCAAAGAAAGGCCAGTAAATGCTCAGTGTTGTTGTGGAGAGGGGAAGAAAAAAGATCCCGGAATGGCTGCCTCATGATTCCAATGGACATACATTGCTTTCAGCATGTAGGCAGGATCATGAAGTGTGAAAGCAAGAATGGGTCCTTACAAGGAAAATATCTAGAGCAGCATTTCTTAAACCGTGCTCTGTTGTACAGGTTTTCATTGTGTTGTTAATACATGGAAAAGTGTGGTTCTGTTGACAATATAGAATAGTGGTAGGTAAAACAAAATAAGTTTTGTTTTTTTTTTCCTCAGATGGACTCACTGCATTGTGACTCTGATGGAAATTTTTGGATGCTGGATACCATTGAAGAGACATTGAAAAGACAAAAGAATGCTGTTGGGAAAACCTGACTTAGAGAAAGGCCAGGTAGATCAATAAATAGGTGGAGGGGTTCCTGTCTACAAGGCACCAAGTACGCTATGCCTGCTGAAATGTCACCACCAGAGATCAGTGATTGGGAGAAGGGGTAAATTGTTTCCTCTGGATGTTCTCATTTTCAATGCAGATGATCCTGGGTGGGTTTAACTTAGGTTTTTACCCATGAATTGGAAGATAATGGAAGTTTTTATTGAGGGAGGGCTGCTGAGACACAACCACTTTTATGTGGGCCTGGTTAGAAAAAGCACTTGAAGTACTGAGGGTCGAGGTTGGATCAGGAGGATGCCATTGGGGGAATGCCAGTCATGGAGGGAAAAATAAGGAAGAGAAGGAACTTTAGAATCACCTGAGGAACTTCTAAAAATCCCAATGCCAAGACCACACCTCAGACCAAGTAAATCAGAATATAAGGTGGTGGGACTCAGGTGACAGTATTTCTTTAAGCTCACCAGGTAATGACAATGTACATTCAAGGTTGAGAACCATTCTTCCAGGTTTGCTTGCAATATGCTTGCAATTCAGGTACTTTCCACAAGGTGGTGGCAGATTTTAGTTTCATAAGCAAATGGTAAGATTCCCCTCCCACCACTGAGAGAAAGCAAGTTTAAAAATTATGCTGATGAGATTTCCATTAAAGTATATTTTTTCAAAGAGATGAAAGCATGAAAAGTAATTAAAATATAATGCCTACTTTGAAATAAAGTTAATAATTGAAAAGATTTTAAATAACTGCAAACATCCACATTCAAGATGAACACTCACCAAATTTTTTTAATTATAATTAATCACTGATACCTTTTTCTGGTTTCCAGGGAAGTCTATCTTTGCTCACCTAACACTGAGATTTATATTCAACTACCACTTGAGGACTCTGGCTTTTAATTTGAGCCTCAAAACTTTTTTAGATTTCAGGGTTGAGATGACAGAAGCTCTATCACAGATTCACCTTCACTCAATCCTTAATGACACATGCCAAAAGTATTTTGTTAAAACCTGCCAAAAGCTTACCAACAGCAACCAAACAGTGAAAGGGAACAGTTACATGCCATAAAATTACAGAAGTGACAGACAAATGAAGAAAAAGAGAGATTGTGTGTGACAAGCAGTGATTGCTGATTGTCATGACAGAGCACCTAATCCGGTCTCTATGTCCCCAAATAGAGTGGAGGTCATAAGGTAAATTTTCAAAAATCATGACATATCTTATTAATACTTTCCAATCTGAAGAAAAGTGGACCAAAGAGTTAAAGAGAAAACTCTGGGGGAGATAAAGAAAAGAGGAGAGTCCCCTAAAGGCTGCTGCAGACCTCAGCAGAGGAAGGAGGGCCAGACCAGTGCAGGAAATGCCACCAGAGTGTGCCATATTGTAGGGCACTCTGCTAAGAGGGGGTGGGAACCAGCCAATCCGACAGAATGAGGTGTACCCTTGGTGGGATGGGGTAGTGCCTGGTACAGGACATTTAATAAGATCTCAAAAGAGAAAGCAGAGCCCAAACCTTCTAGCCAGGACTACACACAGCTACCACTGAGTCTGTCATCCTCCATCTCTGCACCATTGAGCTGCAGAAAAATAATCAGTAAAAAATAATCTACACTCAAAATGTAGCTCTGAGGCAAAACAAACAGAGATGATAAGAAGAATTCTAAAAGAATTAACCTGAACTAAAATAAACAAACAGAAGTTCTGGACAGACATGTCTAAGTTAACCATGAGAATGATAAGAAATGGCACAAGAACTATTTACACCTACCACACCAAAAACACCACTTCTACTCTACTGCTACTACTACTACCGCAATGAATAATTGGTAGTCACATGAAAAAGAGAAGATAGCATGCATAGAAACAGATGAAGAACCTCTTATGAAAGAAGATACAAGTGAACAAACAGTAGCAGATTTCCCATACATTCTTTGTGCTCTGGAAAAGCTTAATAAGACTATTAATTCAATAAAATAAAATTACAAAAACAAAATTATTAAAGGTTTTGCAGAATTTTGGTGGTTTTTTTGCCAAAAATATTGGCCCAAAAATACAATCTAGTATTTGGTTACATTTTGCCCACCTTAAGGACCCAAAGTTTCTGCACTGTATTTTCTAGGAAACAACTTTCCCTCATGTGGTTCCTCCCTCTTCACATTTAAGCATACTGTCTTGGAGTAAATAACAGTCTTGAGACTGACTCCCAGAGTGACTATCTCCCCATTATAACCTTTCTGAAATTAGAAGCCACCAGGTCACTTCACCCTTATTTCTCTTAACGAAAGTATCATACAAGCCCTTCATTAAATTCTAATGGTTCTGGAGTTATTTTGGCATTTTAGTTCAGATATATGCTCTCATAAAATGACTTGACAAGCAGTTTCCTCTCTAAACATTTCGAAATACTATTGAACAGGGATAAAATAGTGATTAAATATAGTAACTTAATAGTTAAATGGTAAAATTAAAGTTCAGGTCACAACATTGTGGAAACTTTTCTATAATACATATTAGCTCTAATACACAACTGAGCCAACAAGAGGTTTTAAAAATATCATTTTAGCAATAGAGAGGAAATGCCTGTTCTCTTTTTATGGACTTGGAGGGCATAGGTAGATAGGGCAATTAGTCTAGAAAGTATCTCAGTCAACTCTTGCTCATCAACATAAGGGAGGAAAGAAGACAACCCCCCAAAATTATCTTGTGCTTTGAGCTACACATTATGTTCTGGCAGCAACAACCAAACAATCAACAGATATTTATCCAGTGCCAATGGTGTGCTCAACACCATGTCAAGCACTAAGAACCAATTTGACATCCTAATTCTCATTGCTCAGGTAACAGTTGTAGGAGTCTACAAGCCATCCAGACAATGGGGAGGAGGGTGTGGAGTAGTGGAAAAACACAGGCTGGAATTAAAAGTCGGCCACATGTAATCCATAAACAGGAAAATCTTCTCCTGCACAATTGAGAGTTGACTGCATGGAAGCAGACCAGGCCAAGCTAGTCAAGACCTGCCCTGTGCTGTGGGCCACATGCACAGCTGAAGCCATCGCTTCTACTCCAGGACAGAACCACATCCTCTCTCCCAGTTACGGCAGGATGGAGGAGCACGCACTGATCTTCTCGTCCATTCCCCTGCCTCTGGGCTGGACAGAAGTTCAAAATCCTGAATCAAGTTTCTCCACAGCCTCCTTCAGCACCAGGGTTGGGAAGCTTTGCAGTTGGCTCAATCCTCATAGTTCACCTTACACTGTTCCCCAGTGGAGCTGGGGCATGACGAGCTGAGCCTGAGGATTCCTTGGGGTGCTTCCCTGGCTTTGTGGGTTTCTAGAAAGCTGCCTCTTAATATGACTGCAGTTAGGGAAAGCATCCCTGGAGCTCATGGGAAGGCCTGGTGGAGCCTAAACAGCCACCCTTCACCCTCTGCCTAAATTGGTGCTTTCAACCCTGGGGTGATTTAAATATATACTGACACCTGGACCCACTCCAGATCAAAAGAATCCGAATCTCAGCAGGTGTAGCCTGGACATTACTATGCTTAAAAGCTCCCTGGGCAATTCCAATATGCCACAAGGGTTGAGAACTGATTATGAGGGACACTCTTGAAGCTAATGAATCTCTTTCAGCCTGTCTTCCAAAAGTGTCCCCTAAACCCCTATTCAAAATTCTGTCGGAGGCCATCCCATGTGTCAGGAGCCCAAGACCACAGCACTCCCTTATGTTGGGAGGGGCACTGCCATGCTGGGGTTTTAGCTGTGGGTCTCCATAACTTGGCTGCTGGGGCTGCCTCCCCAAGGCTTGAGCTAACACTGGTAGAGTACCTGGCTTGTCACTGTACTAGTTAATTAGCATCATCCAGTCCTCTGAAGAGATACTGCACTTAAAGTAGGAGAACACTGAGATCCAGAGAGATGAGGAACTTGGGATTTGTCTTCTTCTATCTTTTACCTCAGTGCTCTGAGTGTCGTTGTCCTGAGTGTTACCTCAGCTAGAATGTCCCTCAAATCCTCAAATCTCCTCAGAATTGTTGCTGTCAGTAATTTGGGGAGCCTGACCCTCATCCACTACCCCCTCCACACACACACACACACACACACACACACACACACACACACATTGCCTCACTGACCCTCCCCGCAGCCTGTCCCCATGGTTTCCCACCATCACTGGGATGCAGCAGGTACTTGAGCACCATCCTCCTAGACCAGGAGAAACCCTCACCCCAAAGGAGGAGCCGCTTCCCAGGGTGGCTTACATTACAACATATAGTCACGGCTGCTCAAGAACCCAGAAGATTTTCCAGTGAACCCCACCAGCCCACCTAAGCATAGTCCTGGAGGTGGGCTCCGATGGTTACTATTAGATGTGGAACGAAACACCGCAAAGTTACAGGACTTGGTTGCTCAGTTTCTGACAATGCTCAGTCGATCTAGGGTGGGTAGAGACTGCATTGCTGACAAGTTCCAGGGCATGTCAGTTCTGCCGGTTTGCAGATCTCACTTCCAGCAGCAAGGCTCTGTAGCACCTCTTTATGTCTCACTCTTTCTCTTTAGCCACTTTAGAAATGCTTATGTTTCCATGATCTGTGCATAATCGGGTGGGGAAAATATGCTAATCTTCTCCGTTTACAATGGATATGGTAGTCTTTCTAAAGGAGCTGTAAAGAAGATCAGGGGGTGGAAATGTTCCAGAATGAAAATATATCACCTTCTGGCTCTGTGGCCCTCACAGCAACAATCCGAGCCTCAGTTTCCTTGTCCATAAAATGGGGATAATGCCATTTTCCTCAGTGGGCTGCAGCAAGGATTTACTGAGGTAATAGAGGTGAAGCATTTTGCACAGTATCTTGCATGCAGAAGGCACATCATATATGCTGATTTTGTTAATGACATTGGTACCCACTCTGCTGCTTTGTTCCTCACGGTTTTCCATTTGTACCTTTCCCTTGTAATCTTTCCCCCTTCCCGCCTGTTCCCCATCTCCATCTCACCGATTATAGAGCTGCTATTTAAAAACCAAGCTCAAAAGCCTCACCTCCTCACCTCCTTTCAATGCATCCTGTGGTTAATTGTGTCGCTGTTCAAATTCTACACCATAAGCCCACATTTTCCTGCCTCCGCTCGGACCTCAAAGCCCCTGCCCTGAATCCCAGCCATCCATCCCCTCCTTCATGGACTCTCAGCCACCCTCTCTCCACTCTGCTCCGTGCCCCAGGCTGAGGCAATGCTAATCTGATTTGTGACTCCCCTGCCTGAAAATCCTTTACTGATTCCTGGGTGCCTTCAGGCTGAGGTCCTAGCTCCTGGCTCTGTCCTTGCTGACCTAGCCAGCTCACTGCCTCCCCAGGGCAGCTGGGGGGCTTCTCCAGCCCCTACTAAAGCTGCACTGACAGTTCTCCCGCTGTTCAGAACAGCCCCTGCCTGCCTCCTCCAGGCTGTCCCACAGTGGGCCCACACAGTATTTCCCTTTTGCAAATTGGCTCCAAAGTTCACTTCCTTTTCTGGAGGCTTCCCTAACCCACCACATCCCACTCGGACTGACCAGCTCCAGCGTTTGTGCCTTTCAATGGACCATGATGATGGTGTCTGAACAATTAATTGTGTTATTATATACCTGTCTCCATCTCCCCTGGAGAAGCCACGTCTGAAAATGATAGTCATAGTAACAGCTTAGATGTACTGTGTCTGCCAGGTGCTAGCCACCATTTGAAGCACAACACCTGCAGTTCACTCAGTTAATCCTCACCACCCACCAGTGAAGTAGATATTATTATTATCCCCATTCTAACAGATAAAGAAACCACCTTGGTTAAGAGATTAAGTCACTGCACCAAGATCAAGCAGTTAATAGGTCATTTATTCTGAGTGCCTAGTAGGGTCTCAGTAAATTTTGTGACGCTGCAGCATTTGTTTGTATTTTGTTTGTAAACGCAGTGGTTAGGGTCCAAGTTCTCCTGGATGGTCAGATCTCTCCACCCATGGGTCGCTGAGCCTGTATTTGAGGCTGAGACCACAAGTACGGTTTCCCAGTGGGTGCTCGGCTGCCACACATCACCCCCAGATTCTCAGGTTAGTTGTTCAGTGAATTCACAGCACACAAATATTTTATGACTGCATTTATTCTTCATAACAATATGAATGAGCAACTGAATAAAAGCCAAATCCCCTGCGAAGCCAGAGGAAGAGTGATTAAATTATAATCATCCAGGATTAATTAATCTATAATATTTGCTCTTTATATGAAAGAAGAAAATCAGCCTTCAACATAAAGGTTATGTACTCCTGAGGTCTGTGTCTTAATAAAGGAAAAGCTTGGGGAAAAAACTTGACAAGCCCCCAAGATACGACATGTTGTAAATGTAGACAGAAGGTTATTACTGATATAAAACATATTCAATGTAATTATCAGCCACAACAAATAATCAGAGTGGTGATAATGAATAATTAACATTTTTATACTCCTATAGTAATGTGTCTAATAGATAAGTGCAAAACATTGAATTAATTTATTGTGCTATAGCGTTTTTGGTAATGAAAAACGCATAATCAAAACATCTTTTCCATGGTACTGCAAGATATTGGCATAAATCACCGATAAGGTTTATTTCTTTGTTTTCTGATCTAATTGTAGGAGAGATGCTGTAAAATGTTTAGAAAAACCTAAGTGGAATAATTGTGGGAAGAATAGAAACAAGGCAAGCTGTTGATTTCAGTTCAAGAGGAAACAAATTTAAAGGCACCGCTTTTGGTCTTTGGAATTAGGGTTAATAAAGACATAGGGGGCCCGGCTAGATAGCTCAGTGGATAAAGAGCTCGCAGGTGTACCACATGGGAGGCCCTGGGTTCGGTTCCCGGGGACCTCTCTGAGCTGGCAGACGGCTTTGAGAAAGGCAAACCACTGTGGGCGGGGCAGAGCCCCCTGGGCAAGGCAAAAAGCCACCACGGGCAGGGCGGAGCCCCCACGGGCATGGCAAAGTCACCCGTGAAAAGCGGAGCTGCCGCCTGCGAACTGCGGAAGCCGAGCAGCCCGTAAAAAAACATGGAGGACTGCTGCCCGCAAAACATGGAGCGGAGCCACCCGTGGGAACGGAATGGAGCCACCCTCGAACGGAACGAGCCACCGCCGTGGAGGGCCGACTCGGCGCGTCGCCGCGGGGACGGGGGGAGACAAGAAGCAGACATAGAAAAACACAGAAGAATGGACACACAGCGAGAGCAAGCAGAAAGGGGG
>PVKH010011480.1:7177-17847 GCA_004027955.1 Chaetophractus vellerosus
ATGCCCGTGGGGGCTCAGCCCTGCCCGTGGTGGCTTTTTGCCTTGCCCACGGCGGCTCCGGCCCACCCACGGCGGCTTGCCTTTCTCAAGGCCGTCTGCCCGCTCGGAGAGGTCCCCGGGAACCGAACCCGGGCCCGGGGCCTCCCATGTGGTACACCGGCGAGCTCTTTATCCACTGAGCTATCTAGCCGGGCCCTTGTAAGACAATTTGAAGCACTTAACCAGCTTCTCAGAACTGGGGGGGAAATTGTTTTACCAGTATTCCATTCTTGAAATGATTTTGTTAAATTTTACTTTTCCATTACTAAATCTATACAGCTGAATAGCCATTTTTACATGAGTCTCATTAAAGGGAGAAAGAAAGAAACCCTATTGCATAGGAAATTTGGGGATAAAATCATCAAATTCCATAAGAATTTGGAATTCTTATGATGAATTGGGTTCTGGGTGAGAACTTAATAGTTGCTCTTAATCAAGAAGGGGATGTAAGATGGAGAAATTCTTAGGTGATAAGATAAAAATACCTGTTAAATATTTAAGAGAACAGAATTTGGGAAGATGAGAGGCCTGTCAGTGAGAAAATAGAGACTTAATCCATAGCAAAGTGTCTGACTGAATGATTTTTTCCTATACTTAAAGCAGTGTACTTATGAAATTAGCACTAGAGAGAATCTGATATAATGGCAGGCAGAATACCATTGCACCCTTTTCCTTCTCAGGATCTTAGAATTGATCACCAGTAATTATATAAATATTACTATGCATAATAATAATAACAACAACAATAATTTAAAAAGAACAACATTTTTAAAAAGAGAGAGTCCTCATCTCTAGAGATACCACTGGGTCAAAGGTCTCCATAGTTAGCTGGATTAAAGAACCCATTTGGTTTTAGTGTTTGCATGCATGCCTGGGTGACTGTGTGTACAAAGCTTGCCTCTGGGCAAAGCTTGAACAGTTATACCCAGAAATCCAGGGGAAGGCTATCAACCAAACTAAACTCAAACTCAAGTCTTAGAGAATACAGTCACCATCCTAACATGACAGAAATGTAAAAAACACTTGAAGAACTTGGTACACCTCCTGGAGAACCAACCTAGAAAAACTTTCTATCTTCTCAATCCAGAGCTGTTGTAAAATGCTGAGTTATCCTGAATGTCATACTCCCTCAGGAATAAAAATCTTGTCTCTTGATTGCTTAATTTATACTTACCGATGGACTGGTAGATGTGTTCTGCTTTATAATTCTATAATCACAGAAAGGCCTAGCAAGAATATCAGTCAGGCCCTGTGTGTCATGAGTACCCTGTCACTTTTCTTTCTACATCTTTCTCCCCTACCTTGGCTCTCCCTCTTCCAAGCACCTGTTTTCTGTCTGAGATCCACCACCACCACTACTATTCTCCACCCCGCAACTCTCAGACCTGCCTATCACTTTCAAGGTTCCACATGGAGACTTAACCTTTCCCTACCCTGTGCCACTGCAGAGTGATTGCAGGTCTCTCTCTTCCAAGTGTTGATAATCAATGGTAATACTAACAATAAATGACAATTGTTAATACTTATTGATCACTTGTTGCATGCCAGGCATACTTATGGACTCTATATATTCATTAATCTATTTCTTAACAACCGCATTTTATACATAAGGAAACAGAGTCACACAGAAGTTAGGCAATTTGCCAATGGTTCCACAGCAAGGAAGTAATGGGATTCAGATTCAAACTCAAGTAGTCTGGCTCCAACACCCTCACTCATGACCACTCTGTTATACTATTATTTAGTTTTAAAATTCTCTATTGTTGACATTGATTTTTAGGCTATTTTCAGTTTTGTTTTTTTTTTTGCTGTTATAAAATTGCCTTCATGCATGTCTTTATTCATAAATAATTTTGCACATTTCTGGTTGTTTCTTTAAGGTGAGTTCATAACGGTGAAACTACTAGGTTAAAACTTTTGAAACAAATTGCCAAATTGTCCTACGAAAGGTTACAGAAATTTCAGCAATTTGTCTAGAGATATATGTGCATGCCCCTTTACACCACTGTCAACAAAGGGTATTATTGTTCTGTATTTTTAAAAATATTTGCCAATCTGATGGACAAATTTGCATTTATTTGAAGGTGGACATTTTTTCATGTATTAATTGGTCATTCATATTTTTTTCTTTTGTGATTGCTTGATCATCTCTTGATAATTTTCTCATTTTGTGTAGTATTTCTTTCCTAATAAATTCTTAACATAATGCTTGGGAAAATTTAGCAGAAAACAATAAATGTTAGTTCTGTACTGCATCTGGGAAAAAGCTTGCCTCTGGGGACAATGAAAAGACTCACTATTAAGTTATTGAAATGACCATATGTTGGCACTCTGACTTCTTCACAGACACATGGAAAGACACAATAGAATCACTATTACCCAATTACCCATCCCTATTGACTCTTCTAGTCCAAACTCTTTGTGATTTCATGTAACAAAAAGCATCTTTCTATGATAGTTATTCCACAAAAAGACCAAATTATATATATTTTTAAAAGACCAGATTATACAATGCTTTTTGTTCCTTTGAAAATCAAAGGCTCAAAGAAAACTGATACCTGAATATATTGCATTGTGAGGCTCACATATAGAAACACAAAGGCTTATATTTGTAGGGATAAGCTGATGGTTTTATTACCTTTTTTTAATGGAAGAGAGCCACATCTTTCCCTTGGACATTAGTACTTTGAATACATTTACAAAGACTTTGAAAATTGATTTGACTTTTCTCACTTTAAAAATAAATAGAAAATAAATTTGGATTGTTTTTAATATACAATATATTTTTTAGTTAGAACATGAAGTACCAATTAGGAATGTTTTTTTAATCCTCCCTAAAATGCTTGATTGTTGGATAAATTCTTCCCACATCTAAAATCTTAAAGGATTTTGTAACTTATGATTGCAAAACTATGAGGAAATTTCCCATTTATATCAACCACATCATCTGACAAAAATATTTCCAAGAAAAATGCACAACTTCTGTATACTTCTCTAATAAAAGAAAGGTCTTTTTGCTGCTAGTGAATTTCTTGTTAATATAGATATTTATATATATTTATAAAAGCTTATGCTCTGAAAAGTTAACTGAAATCTGGATGATAAATTTTTGTATTAATCATGTTAAAGATAAATTTTACTGACAGTTTTGCCTCTAACATAGCTTGTTATTTTATACAGTCCTAAATAAAAATCACTACCGTTTGTCACTAAAAAACAAATCGGATTGAAACAGAAAAATATGGGTAATAAATTATGAATTTTATTGTTTTTAGCAATTATATATAGGATATTATTTCTCTGATATTTAAGTTAATTTGAACTTCTGATATTTCATTATCTAACTTCATTATTGTTTTAATATATGTTTATTTGAATATAATGATTCATTGTAGAAATTAATTTAATTTGTGATATATACAGTACCTATTACCCTAGTATAAACTTCTCCTGGGTTAAGGATCCTCTTCAAAAGGAAGTTTTTAAGCCTCTACTTTAAGTTACATCACTTCTGCAAAACCTGTTTCTGTCATCACAGTTTCAGATGATAGTGAACTTCCCACAAGCACCACTCTGAAAGCCTCAGAGAAGTCTACAATGGAACAGTTAGTAGAAAAAGCTTGTTTCAGAGACTATCATCGTTTAGGTTTGGGAACTATAAGTGGAAGCTCTTCTCGCTCAAAACCAGAGTATTTTCGAATCACTGCCTCCAACAGGATGTATTCACTCTGCCGGAGGTAAGTCTGTTAATTGACTGAAAAAAGGTACATTCTTTCCTTTCTTCCATTTTTTAAAAAATGATCGTGCTAGGGAAGTTATGGGTTTACAGAACAATCATGCATAAATACAGAATTCCCATACACCACTCCACCATCAACACCTTGCATTGGTTTGGAACATTTGTTACAATTGATAATAGAGCTTTTTTTATAATTGTACTATTTTTTAACAGTAGTTACTTTTGTTACAATTGATGAAAGGTTATTAAAATAGTACTATTAGATTAGCTGTCATCCATAGTTTACAATAAGTGTATTTTTTCCCATATACCACCCTATTATTAACAACTTGTTTCAGTTTCATACATTTGTTATAATTCATGAAAGAACATCCTTATACTTGTACTATTAACTATAGTCCTTCATCTTTAGGGTTCACTGTATTATACAATACTATATTTTATCCCTCAATTTTTATTCTAGTAATCTATATGACCTAAAGTTTCCACTTTTAACCACATTCACCTATATAATTCAATGCTATTAATTACAGTCACAATAATGTGCTACCATCACTACCATTCATTTCCAAGCCTTTATCATCAGCCTAAATAAAAATTCTGTACAAATTAAGCATCAATTCCCCATTCCTTAACCACAATCTATCCACTGGTAACCTATATTCTAGACTGTAACTCCATGAGCTTCATTATTATTATTACTTCATGACAGTGAGAGCATACAATATTTGTCCTTTTGTGTCTGGCTTATTTCACTCAGCATAATGTCCTCAAGGTTCATTCATGTTGTTGCATGCATCAGGAATTCATTCCTTCTTACAGCTGAGTAATATTCCATTGTATGTTGTATTAGTCAGCCAAACGGTGCTGATGCAAAGTTCAAGAACTCTGTTGGCTTTTTTTTTTTTTTAAAGATTTATTTTTTATTTATTACATATCCCCCCCCCTTTCTGCTTGCTCTTGCTGTGTGTCCATTCTTCTGTGTTTTTCTATGTCTGCTTCTTGTCTCCCCCCGTCTTTGCAGGGACGCACCGAGTTGGCCCTCCATGGCGGTGGCTCGTTCCCTTCGAGGGTGGCTCCATTCTGTTTCCACGGGCGGCTCTGCTCCATGTTTTGCGGGCAGCAGTCCTCCATGTTTTTGCGGGCTGCCAGCTTCCGCTTCGCAGGCAACAGCTTCGCTTTTCACGGGTGACTTTTCCATGCCCGTGGAGGCTCTGCCCTGCCCGTGGTGGCTTTTTGCCTTGCCCACGGTGGCTCTGCCCCACCCACGGCGGCTTGCCGTTCTCAAGGTCGTCTGCCCGCTCGGAGAGGTCCCCGGGAACCGAACCTGGGTCCTCCCATGTGGTACCCCAGCGCGCTCTTATCCACTGAGCTATCTAGCCGGGCCCAACTCTGTTGGCTTTTATAAAGGGTATTTATTTGGGGTAGAAGCTTACAGTCACAAGGCCCTAAAAAGTCCAACTCAGGGTACCATAAGAAGTACTTTATTTCCCAAAGTCATTTGCCACTGTTGAAGCAAGATGGCAGCCGATATCTACAACAGTTCAGCCTTCCTTCTTCCTCTTAATGCTCTATGGTCCCAGCTTCTTCTGATCTCAGCTGTAGGCTGGCATAAGGCTCATATCTCTCCCTGGGGCTTGTTACTTTCCAGGCTCAGCTGCTTTGTTCTCTTCACAAGGTCAGCTGTAGACTAACAGGCTCATCTCTCTTCCCAGGGCATCTCTGCCTTGTCTAGTAAGCTTTTCCTCTTCCTCTGTGTTCTTCTTTGTGTGTCTACTTCTCATGCCTTCTTGATTGATTACCTCTTTATGTAGCCCACCAAGGGGGCAGGGAATCAACCCTGCATACCCTAATGACATGGTCAAATCAAAGCCCTAATCTTAACATAATTTAATCAAAGGCATCTCAGCTGAATCTAATACAATCAAAGGGTATCACACCCAGAGAAACCCCAGTTTACAAACATAATCAATATCTCTTTTTGGAATTCATAAATAATATCAAACTGCTACATATGTATATACCACATTTTATTTATCCATTCATTGGTTGATGGACACTTTGCCTTGCTTCCATCTTTTAGCAATTGTGAATAATGCCACTATGACCATCAATATGCAAATACCTGTTCAAGTCTCTACTTTCCATTCTTTTTGGTATTGCACGATTGCAGGGTCATATGGTAATTGTATACTTGGCTTCCTGAGGAACTGCCAAACTGTCTTCCACAGAGGCTGCAACATTCCCACCAGCAATGAATGAATATTCCTATTTCTCCACATCCTCTCCAAAGCTTGTAGTATTCAGGTTTTTTAATTGTGCCATTCTAGTGGGTATGAAATATCTTGTTGTGGTTTTGATTTGCATTTCCCTAATAGCTAGTGATGTTGGCATTTTCTCATGTGCTTTTTAAGCCATTTCTATATCCTCTTTGGAGAAATGTCTATTCAAGTCTTTTGCCCATTTTTAATTGTGGTGGTTTTTTTTTTTTGTCTTTTATTGTTGAGTTGTAGGATTTCTTTATATATTCTGGATATTAAAGCCTTATCTGATATGTGGTTTCCCAAATATTTTCTCCAATTGGGTTTTCTTAATAAAGTCCTTTGATACCCAAAACTTTTTAAATTTTTATCTATTTTTTCCTTTCATTTTCTATGCTTTGGGTATAAGGTCTAAGAAACTAACTCTACCACCAAATCTTTTTTTTTTTTAAAAGATTTATTTATTTTATTACATATCTCCCCTTCCCCTCGCTGCGGCGACGCGCCGAGAGTGATCACAGCGCAGGCGCGGCTTTCCCCGCTTGTGGGCGGTCTCTGCGTCCGTTCACGGCCGGCTTTCAGTTCGCGGGTGGCTGGCTGCGCTCCATCCGCAGGCGACCTGCCCTGCCCGTGGCGGCTCTTGCCATGTCCGTGGCAGCTTCTTGCCCTGCCCACGGCGGCTCCGGCCCGCCCATGGCGGCTTGCCATTCTCAAGGCGGTCTGCCCGCTAGGGGAGGTCCCCGGGAGTCGAACCCGGGGCCTCCCATGTGGTATGCCGGCGCCCTATCCACTGGGCTATCGAGCCGGCCCCTACCACCAAATCTTGAAGATGCTTTCCTACATTATCTTCTAAGAATTTTATGGTCCTGGTTCTTAAATTTAGGTTTTTAATCTAAAACCTAAAAATCTAATTTTGAGTTAATTTTTGTATGTAGTGTGTTAGGGGTCCTCTTTCATTCTTTTGCATAATATCCAGTTCTCCCAGCACCAATTGTTGAAGAGATTATTCTTTCCCAGTTGAGTGGACTTGGCAGCCTTGTCAAAAAGCAATTGACCATAGATGTGAGGGTCTTATTTCTGAACTTTCACTTCCTTTCCATTGGTCAATGCATCTATCCTTGTGAATGTGATGCCGTTTTGACTACTGTAGCTTTGTAACATGCTTAAAAGTCAGGAAGTATAAATCCTGAAACTTCATTCCTCTTTTTCAAGATGTTTTTGGCTATTCAGGACTCCTTAGCCTTCCAAATAAATTTGATAATTGGCTCTCCCATTTCTTCATTTTATGTGTCAGTCAAGATGTACATTTTCCCTTCTATTTGTTAATGTGGTATATTACAATAGTGGATTTTCTTATGTTGTAATATCCTTGCATACCTAGGATAAAACCCACTTGAACATGGTGGATAGTTCTTTTAATGTGCTGTTGTGATCTATTTGCAAGTATTTGGTTGACATTTTCATCTATATTCATAAGAGAATTTGGTGTGTAATTTTCTTTTCTTGCAGTGTCTTTATCTGGCTTTGGTATTAGAGTGATGTTAACCTCATAGAATAAGTTATGTAGTGTTCCCTCCTCTTCAATATTTTGGAAGATTTTGAGCAGGATTGGTATTAATTCTTCTAGGAATGATTGGTAGAATTCACCCATGAAACAATCTGGTCCTGGACTTTTCTTTATTGGGTGGTTTTTGGTGACTGATTCAATCATTTTACTTGTAATTGATTTTGTTAACACTCTATAGTATATTTTATTCTCAATTTCATTTATTTCTGCTCTAATATTTGTTATTTCCTTCTGCTTGTTTTGATATTAATTTCCTCTTCTTTTTCTAGTTCCTCCATTTGTGCACTTAGGCCTTTGTTTTAGCTCTTTCTTCTCTGTTAATCTAAACATTTGGGCTACAAATTTGCCTCTCAGCACTGCTTTCGCTGTATCCCATAAGTTATGACATTTTGTGTTTTTACTTTTATTCATCTCGAGATATTTACTGATTTCCCTTGCAATTTCTTCTTTACCCACTGATGGTTAAAGAATGTGTTATTTAACTTCCATATATTTGTGGATTCTCCTGTTCTCCATCTGTTATTGTTTTCCAGCTTCAACTCCATTATGGTCACAGAAAATGTTTTGTACAATTTCAATCTCTTTAAATTTATTGAGACTTGTTCTGTGACCAAATATATGGTCTATCCTGGAGAATGATCCATATGCATCTGAGAAGATTGTATATCCTGCTGTTTGGGGGTACAGTGTTCAGTATCTGTCTTTTGGGTCTAGTTCGTTTATCATATTATTCAAGTTCTCTGTTTCCCTGTTGACCTCCTGTCTAGATGTTCTATCTATTGATGAGAGAAGTTTATTGAAGTCTCCAACTATTACTGTAAAGACATCTGTGTTTGCCTTCAGTTTTGCCAGAGTTTGCCTCATGTATTTTTGGGGCACTGTGTTTAGTTAGGTGTGTAAATACTTATGATTGTTATTTCTTCTTGGAGGAGTGTCCCTTTTATTAATATATAGTATTCTTCTTTGTCTCTTATAACAGCTTTTGACTTAAAGTCTATTTTGTCTGATATTACTATAGCTACCCCAGGTCTTTATTGGTTACTATTTGCATTAATATATTTTCCCATCCTTTTGCTTTCAACCTATCTGAGTCTGAGTCTAAGGTGAGTCTCTTGTAAGCAACATATAGTTGATCATGCTTTTTTATCCATTCTGCCTATCTCTGTCTTTTGATTGGGGATTTTAATCCATTAACATTCAGTTTTATTAACGTAAAGGCAGTACTTACGTCAGCCTTTGGTTTTTATATTTCATTGGTTGTCCTTTGGTTTTTATATGTCATATCTTTTATTGTCTGTCGTTTTCTTTATTTGCAACCTCCTTTTCTGCATAGTTGATCTTATGTGATGTATCTGACTGATTCCTTTTTCATTTCTGTTCTTATATATATTTTTAAATACCTTCTTTGTGGTTACTTGGGTTTATATTACACAACCTTCATCTATAGGCTATTAATTTGAGAAGATACAAACTTAGCTTCAATAGCCTACACATTCTCTGCTCCCATATCCCTCTGTTTCCCTGCTTTATCATATTTTTTACCCACTTTACCACTTTATATTTTGCCTGTCCATTATCAGCAACTATGCCTTTTTCTTGTTCAATTGTATTCTGAATCTTATTGGAATAAAAGAGTAGAGTTTTATATTGAAGATACAGTACTATTAGGTTTTGCATTTACCCTTTTAGATACCCTTTCATTTCTTCACACTACTCCAGGCCACTCTCTCCTTACTTTTTCTTTCAACCTGCTGAGTTCCCTATAGTACTTTTTGTAAGGTAAGTCTCTTGTTGATGAACTCTCTCAGTTTCTGTTTATCTATAAATATTTTAAGCTCTCCCTCATTTTTGAAGGATAGTTTTGCTGGATAAATAATTTGGGGCTGGCAGTTTTTCTTTCAGTATCTTAAATATATCATACTATATCTTCTTGCCTCCATAATTTCTGATGAGAAATTGGCACATAGTCTTACTGAGATTCCCTTGTATGTGATGAATCGCTTTTCTCTTGCTGCTTTCATAATTCTCTCTTTATCTTTGGCATTTCACATTCTGATTGTATGTATCTTGGGATATGTCTATTAGGATTTATTCTATTTAGAGTGTGTTGTGCTTCTTGGACATGTATATTTATGTCTTTCATAAGAGTTGGGAAATTTTCACCCATTATTTCCTCAAATATTCTTTCTGCCTCTTTTCCCTTCTTTTCTGCTTCTGGGACACCCATGATGTGTGTGCTTGTGTGCTTTGCAGTGTCACTCAAATCCCTGAGGCACTGCTCAATATTTTCTATTCTTTTCTCTATCTGTTCTTCTGACTGTATGATTTTGATTGTACTGCCTTCTAGTTCACTGATTCTTTCTTCTGCCTGTTCAAATCTGCTGTTGTATTATGCCTCTAGTATATTTGTAATCTCTACCCTTTTACCTTTCATTCCCATAATTTCTGTTATGATTCTATTTATACTTTCAGATTCTCCTCTATGCTTGCACATTGTCTTTTTAATACCCTTTATTTCTTTAGCCATATTTTCCTTCATCTCCTTGAATTGATTTATGAGATTAGTTTTAATTTCTTTGATTAGTTTCTCCAAATTTTATGTCTCCTCTGAAATTTTAATTTGTTTCCTTAACTAGGCCGTATCTTCCTGTTTCTTAGTAAGGCTTGTAATTTTTTGCTGATGTCTAGGCATCAGATTATCTTGATGAATTAATTCTGAATGTTAGTTTTTCCCTCTTGTCTAGGGTTTTATTGTTGATTGGCTTTGTGTTAAGGCTCATCTTTGACACTTGGTCCAACTTATTCTAGACCTTTAGAATAGCCCATGTTTAACTGATCAGATTTTCTCAGCTTTTCTTCATCTGATTCTTGCCCTGGATATGTGGTACAATTTTTAAGATTGCACTTTTTTTCTGTAATTGTTTGATCTCCAGAAGAAAGCTTCCTTTCTTCTCTTCCTTCCCCAGGAATCTTGATCTGTTCTGTTTGTTTTTGTGCAGAATTTTCTCCTCACCTCCTATAATTTGTTTAACTTTTCTCACACATTGAATGTCCTCTTTTTGTT